>CM065381.1:5932500-6230000 GCA_033060915.1 Euryodendron excelsum | reverse complement strand
ATATAAATGGAGACCTCCAGCATGACTTAACAATAGTGGGTCCTATTTGAATTATATAACCATGAGTGATTTTGACTTCTCTGTCTAGTCAAATTTCATCTGTTTCTTCTCTGCACGGAAACTCAACACTTCAAAGTGACGGCCATGAGGCATCTTCAAGTCGAGTATCTTTCTACACATTGTAAATTTTGATTTCTCCAAAATTTCCCTTTTACGTCTATAGGAGTAGCAAAATGAAAAGGTAATTGGAAGGCCAGTATTTCTTGTCAATTCCCTCCTATTATTTGCTTTGGCCTTCTACAAGAAATTTGGAGAGAGATTCCTACTAGATTGAATGATATTCCTCATTCTAGAGAAATCAGGGAATATTTCTATGATGATGTGCTCCAAGCTACACAGAGAGCCGTAAAGGAAGGAAAACTCGATTAAAGGTCAGGTATTTTTTAAACATCCTCTTGATTGGAGACCAGGTTAGTTAATAGAGAAATTATCACGTCATGGCCTCATAAAACCAATATACTTTTATCTTGAACTGCTGACAACAATTAAGTTATTGCTGTTTCTAGTAAATCATGGTTTATTTGCTTTTTTAGAAGTATGGGAGATCATACATGTGAACTAAAAGTACCGAGGGTAATTTTATCTCACATACTATTTAATAACTTCCAAATTCAGAGAAATCCTGGAATTAATAAAAAAAAAAACAGCAATTCTGAGCCAAATCCCCACTTTCAAAAACGAGCAAAGATGAAGAAAACGGAAATAAAAAAGGATAGGTACATTGCTACCCCGAAAATTGCTATTTCCCTTGGGGGATGGGCCGTTAGTAGACCAATAACAAGCTGTTATGTGCTCAAAATGACTTCTATATATATAAAGAAATCTGCTGCTACTAAAAGAGCGATGCCTTGGGATGAGGCATTGAGGCTTGAGGGAAGGAGAAGCTACCTAACTTAGCATTCTTATCTTTTATCCATTTTTGTGGATGAGGAAGATAAGTTTCAGGGAATAGATGTTCATCGCATGCCCAGTATGCATTTATTAGAATGTTGTGTCATGAAATGTATGAGGATAAGCTTTTCAATCAACAAGACAGGATAAAGGTCCAGTTTTCCTACAACATAAATGTACATGTGATATCAGATATCATACCTCATACACTGTGTATAGTGTAGCAGCATGACTTTTGAAGCTAGCAGTACAATTGTACAACCTTTTCAAGTGGTATTAGTACCATCTTGTTTTTCCAGGTTTGTGTTCAAGGGTCTATATATGGGAGAAGTAGTACTTGCAGGGATGCCATTACAGCTTGCTGGAAGTCGAAAGATATTGGAGTTCATGAACTGGGGTGGTGATGGTGCTATGGGCACCTTTATAAACATAGTTTCTATAGGAATTGAACTTAGTACAATCGTGCGCAGTTGTACAACTTGCAGCATGTCATTCGTCTATCCCTTATTCTAACCCAAATTTGATCCATGAAGGACAATTTGCAAACTAATGCTTACCAAGTTATGTTTCAAAAAATGACTGCTAAATTTGGTAGTTCACTGGAATTCATAAAACTTGTTCCTATCTAACTTTTTGGGATCCTTAATCTTTTGGTGTCCTAAATTATGATTCAGTTAATATGTGTATCTTCTTATCCTAGTTTCAGTTCATTGATAGGCTTCTACCAATAATTTATGCACACATTCTATAAGAGTGCCATATATCTTGGTAAAGCTAAGATTTTAAATCCTTTGAGGTCTCATGTTATACTTGTGAGATGCCAGATAATTTAGCTTGTAAAATCTCTTGAAAGCTGTGCTAAGACTTTGGCATCAAATCCCACCTTCATTTGAGTTGGGTGTTTATAGGTATGGAAGGGCTACCCATGGTTGGCTAGTTGTGTAGCTCAGCATTTTGTTTTGGACCCAAAACAGAAATAACTATTGTGATAATAATTCTAAAGAACTAAATAAACATATCATGGTCATTTCTCGGTTTCAAAATTACATACAAATACCATTTTAGGAGTTTGGTGCATAACAGGATTATAGAGAGGTAAAGAAATAATATGCAACTAGATTATGTATAGTTCTGCTGTGATGTATATATGTATTTATATGCATTTCAGTTACTAACTCCAATGTCGTGGCAATTGCATTGTTAAAAAGCTTGATCGTTGAATTCTGAAAATGTAGGAACAGCTAGAGCCCAACTTTGTGAATCTTCTTTCGCATGCATAACTTGGTTTGGGGCCCATTGTTTTGATGCCCATATCTGTATATTTTATTTTATTCCACAGGTGGAAAAGAGGTCACTGAATAAGATGATATGTTTATATTAGTGGCTCCCCAAAATGCCGTGGGAAATTGCATTATCGATGTAAGGTTCTTGATCAGAGAATTTTTTATATTGCTTACTAAGACACCTGTACTTCACATATTTTAATCTACTTTGTCATTTACAAGCTGTTGTGTTGAATAATGTAGGATCTAAGAGCTATGACTGATGCTGCGCCGGTAACCGTCCAGTAATTCTTATCAATCCTAGACTCAGGGTTTTGTTCCTTCATACTCACAAGCTGAATTCTTGTATGTAAACGTGCATGCCTGAGTATATATATCCAGGCAAATGATAAGCTACCTTTGAAGGAATTGTCTTCACTGCCTGAAAGAATGAAATGAGGAAAGGAGAATATAAATCGATAATATATTCTGCAAGTTAGTTTCTATAAGAACAAACATCAACTTTACTCATCCAGAATGATGGTAAAAGACTTAGTTGGGGTTGGCCATTTTGTTCTTTTCGTCGTCTAAAATATCGGCATATCAGAAAATTTTATATCCTTCCAACTCTTTTGTCCAATTTTTTGGTCCAATTTTTCAACAATTGGAACAATTGATATGGAAATTCTTTGGGTTGAAATTGATACTTATATTTTTTAAGATGAAATTTGGTTGGGTTCCTCAAATCTTTCTGTGCTTTGAGTTGCATATTTAACATAGGATCTTTTTTGGCATCAAACCATGGTTTTGCTATAAATGCTCCTCTAAATAATATCATGCAGAAACTTGTCTACTGTTGCTAATTCTATTTCAAAATTTCTCCTAATCAGGATTTACCTGCTTCAAGTGGTATCATGCAAGCAAGTATAAAACCATTGAGCCCTTGGTGACAGTGACACACATTGATTTATATCTTTTGGTACTGACTGTGTCAATTGTCCTCCAGACAATGAGTCGAGACAAGAGATTGGAGTATGCAGCATCATTTGACAACTGCTATCACTTCCGGCTTCTCTATTATGCAGGAACACAATATCCAATTATGGTTGCTCTCAGGTGAATACTTGCAAGTCCTGGTACTTTTCGGAGCAAATTTCTATTTCAAATTTCAGATGCAGATAAATTCTCTCTCTCTCTCTCTCTCTCTCTCTCTCTCTCTCTCTCTCTCTCTCTCTCTCTCTCTCTCTCCATTCTGCGTGCTGGTTTAGATGCTTTTATGTCTAGGTAGAAGAAAAACAAAAGGGATGGGTTGAAACTCGAAAGCAAAACAATATTGCAATCCCATACCATTCATGAATGTCGGCCTCTGAGAAAGTTAACTTGTTTAGGATACTGATTTTTCCTCATTCTGGTTTTACTACACTGTTTCAATCAATGAAAATTCATCACTTTTAATTTTCATTCTGCCAGATAAGCTTTTCACTGGCGGAGCTCTTATTAAATTTGGCTTGTTGCGTGGAAATAAAAATATTTTCAAGTAATTACAACATAGAGTTAACAGCAATAGACATGCACTTGGGGTATGATAGCACAGCCCCTAGAGTTGTTCCACTACTTCCAAAATTAAGTTGATACTTTTTTTCTTCTGTTCAAGTTCTATTACTAAAGAGTTATACATTACATTCTTCACCTTCTGTTGACTGTTAATGTATGCATTTTTTTTTTTACAAGTACATGTATGCATGTTGTGCCCCTGTGACTTTCTTAACTGATGGATGGCGTTATTACACTCCTGCAAGGGTGGCTGAATTGCTCGGGAAGGAGAAGTAGCGTTGATGAAATCAACAACGCATTTGAAGGAAAACCAAGGTAACACCATGTATCATTTTTTAGAAATGCTAGATGATAATGCAACAATCTCGTGGTATTTTGCCTCCAGGCCTTCGATAAGCTCTCTCCCATTGATCAGTGATCTCTTGTTCTAAACACACTAGTGCAGTGCTTGCCAAAAGCCTTCTGAAGTTCAAGTTAGATTCAGGAGAATAATGTTGCTAGAGAGTGTGTAGTTTGTTAGAGTTTTCTTTTATGCGTACTTGAGAGGGTGGCTTCTACACTCTACGGTGGCGTGTGTCAGAACTGCGTCAGGGTAGGGCAGTTGTCTCTCGTACACTCTACACTCATGCCCCAAGTGCACGCTAGAGTGTCTGGTGTTAGGCATGAGCCACATTGATGTGATCATGAAGATCAAACAGAGTGGGAGGTCCTTCTGAATGGTTAGTCTGTTCGGACCAACAAGAAGCTACAACGAGAATTTGATTGGGGCCCGATCAGATAATACGGGATGAGGTGATTTGGTCGGGAACTGATCAGGCGCTCATGGGTCTCTCATCTAGTCGGAAAAATGTCCTCACCACTAGATACTACAAACTATGTTCCTTTGCTTCTCAAGCCAAGCCACTTTCCTAATTACATCATTTCTTTTTCTGTCAACACTTGCAGAGATAAAGTTAAAAAGGCCTCGGGATTTTGGTAAGAATCCTCCAAAGCTCATTGCATCTGTTTCGCTTAGATGCTGCTTATTTTGATTGATCTATACTCGATATCTTGTAGGGGCTTCTTAAGCGGCATATTTTGAACAGAACAGGAACATTCAATGTTACACGCATGGATCATCATCGTATATATTCAATATGGTCTCATTGAATCCTTTTCAACACTGAATCTGATTTTCAAGATGTTTGTTCAAAAGAATGTTGGTCATATATACTATGGAAGCAAAGCAGGACTAAAAATTTGAGCTTGTAAAATGCAGAGGATATTTTGTTTTATTTAAAATAATAATCGTATCTTACATGGTCTTAATAATTATATTCTTTTTTTTGTTTGGTTATTCATAAAAATAAAAATAAATCACTTAATATATTCCTTTTTTTTTTTTTTTTTTCCTTCTGTTTCTCTTAACAAATCTAATATCCAAACATAGCCTAAATGAAAACCCTATTTTTCATGATGAAATTTGAACACATTGAAATGACAGGGCCCTCCTTATAAGCTTTAATCTAGACTCTTTTCTCAATTAGTGATACGGTCACATGGACATGGCAATCTAGTGGTTGGATGGCTTTTATGCTAGGCATTACGTCTCATTTCTCTACGTTTATATATGACAAGCTATTATTCATGCAATATATAAAAATTTATATATTTGGTGTAAAGGTGGGCTTGCATAGTTTTAAGAAAGTAGTCGGTCAAAAAATTTGAGATCTTATAATTTAAAAAGAAAAAAAGGTTAGACATTTTGTAGTTAAAAAAAATAGAAGGTTAGATATCACACCATGTCCAACTCTTTGAGTAATTATTTAGTGCTCAACAGTATCATGTGACCATCTCACAATAATTGGATTGCACGAATTTGAGAAAATAGTTGGTTGAAAGGTTAAACATCTTATAGTTAAAAAAAATAAAAAATACAAGTGAAATTTTATCATACCATGTCAAACTCTTGAAGTAATTATTTAGTGCTTTAGAGTATCATGTGACCATCTCACAATGATTGTGAGCCCTGCACAAGCTTGCGAAAGTAGTCATTCAAGAGATTTGACACACTGCGGTGAAAAAAAATATATATAGTGAAATTTTATCATACAATATCAAACTTAACAGATAATTATTTAGCTAGAGTTCGACTCTTGCTAAGTGTAAGAATTTTTTAAAACTTTTGACTTAGTAATTACTTAATTTATTTTGAATGAAAAACTAAACATATCTTAAAATTATTTAAAATGTGAACAAACTAATCCGCCACCTAATTAGTTAAAAAAAAAAAAAAAAATACCACGCGATCATGCCACAATGACCGTGGACCCTGCGAATTAGCTTGAGTTTTGCCCTCACAGGCGAGCCCACAATGATTGTGGGACGAGGAGCATGGTTTATAGCAATTGTACCAACGGCTTACTACCCTCCCTATGTATTATGATATGCACTGTTTTATAACATCAGCATTATGAATTAGTCAGGACGAAATCTAAGCATTAGTATCGAACAAGTTGGCTGGACCTTTTTCCGTAATGGGACGACTGAATCATCTTTCCCTTACTAAACATTACAAATGGGTCCCACCAAAACCAAACGACAAGAATATGAGTGGGAGGTGACCTCACCCAACTTTTTAACCCCATCGAAAGGAAAACCGTAGGTGGTCTCTGACAATGGGCCATCGATTTAACTGAGGCCACACAAGAGTGGGATATAGATATGATTTTGGGGCCCATTTCTTGATCATGGACCACATCATCTATACCCACGAACCAAACGCCTACTCTTCTTAATCCAACCATAAAGTTGGTGGGAGTTTCAGAAATCCACGCATCCTTACAGCTAGACCTACAAAGTCATCAAAAACAAAAAATGGTGGGAACACTTTATTGCTAAGCCCATATGATGAGGAATCTAGAGACAGTTAATCTCGAGATTATAAATAACACATCGATTGTTTGTTCCACCTCTTTTAAAATTATTTAATTTTGTGTATATAAAATAGGTGTTTTTTTTAACTAATTGTTTATTTTGATCAAGATATGCAATGAGCAAAAATAAAATCATGATAAAAGGTCCCGGTCTCGGAAGAGACGCAGCATTACGAGCTATTCGTAGAAGTGGTATACTATTAACTTTCGTACGGGATGTAACCCCTATGCCACATAATGGCTGTAGACCCCCTAAAAAAAGACGGGTGTAAAAATAAACATTGAATCAAACTCGGGATGAAGTCTGATAAGGGATTAGTAGTCCAATTCTGTAATGTTATTACACGAAGCAAACGCGGCCTATATGTGATATACATGGAAACGACCTTTAGTCGTAGGCTCTAATCAAATGCATGGATGCACCCACATCTTCATATAAGAGGATCAATTTGTTTTCTTAGCTAGGTGAGTTGCATGAGTAAGTTGTATATATCATAAAACCTTTCTGACAGCGGTTCAAAAACATAATAATAACAAAATCTATCTTCACCAAAACTATGAAAAAGTAATTGGGTGGACTCATGTAACTACGCAATGTACATGTAACAGCCGTACTAGATATAAACGCACGCATACCCATAGAACATTTTTTTTTTGGTTAAAAGTTTGAATTTTAAATTTGCCAAGAAAAATGAAATTACAGATACATATTAACTTTTCAATGATAATAGACAAAAAAAATTTTTGATAAATAATTGTTCATTGTTTTCCATTTCCTTATTACGTGGAAAAATTTTATTTTCTTTTACTTTATTTCTTTACCTATCTATTCTTCTTCATTTTCTTTTCTCCAAATTTAGGATCCAATAAACATAGCTTTAATGAGCTCCATAATAGAACATTTTAGACAAATTACGAGCACTATCTTCACTAAAAATTACACGTAGGATGCATCTAACTTTAAATAGTTATTGATTTCATTGCATGCATATAAACATACAATCAGAATTCTTTTTTTTTTTTGCCCGGTTGGGGGGGGGGGGGGGGAGGGGGAGTTTTTTACAAAAGTATACTTGTAAATTTTCAGTCACATCAAATTATATAGAAACACGCCACAAAATAAATGTTCTAAAAAATTATATGAAGACATCTTATCCTTCATTAGCTCCATTATGATTCCCCTTAACTTAGTTGTTCACTTTTATATTCCTTCTCTATGGGAAAAGAAATAAGGAAAAAAAATAAAGATAAAATGAAAGTTATCTGAAAATCATAAATGGTGAGTTAATCATAATCTTGTTTCTCACCTTATTTTCTTACTTAATTGGCACAAGGTGAAACTCACGCTAATAAATAAAAAATGTTACACAAAATCTCAATTTTCATTGTATTTTTACTCTTAAACATAAGCGAGTGAATTTCACATGCATTTGTCACTGTGGGTCAAAATGTCTCCTTTTTAGAAGTAAGAAAATGAAACCCTATTTTCTCTCTTAACAAGCACAAAGTAATGAGACCCATATTAATAAATAAAAAATTATGACACAAATTTCCTATTTCTGACAACATTTTTACTTATAACACAAATGTCTAAGTCCTATATGAATTAATTACTTTGACTCAAAAATGTCTTATATTTGGGAGTGGAGAAGTAATACTCCTAACTAATAAATGAAAAATGCTAGGCAATCTCATTTTCACGGCATTTTCTTACTGTGAGATACAAATAATTGAGTGCTACGTTTATTTATTAATGTGAACTATAATGGCTTGTGGCAAGAAAATAATTACAGAAATGTAATTAATACATGACACCTAGGAGTGAGAAAATAAGATAAAGAAACGTAATTAATATAGGACACTACTCTTAGAGGATTTGGATCGTTATTCTATCCCTTGAGAAATTGATACATCTTTTAACATAACAATAAAAGGATCAAATGATGCCAACTCAAATCTGACTTAAAAACAAATGAGTTTGTTATTCCATGTAAGTAAACAAATTTTAATGTAAAATGATATAATTTTAAGAAACAATGAATATGATATCATTGGTCCATCACCGTTGAATATGATGGCAAAATTCATTAAATATTTTCTCATATTACTCTTAATAAATACACGTAAAACCCTCCCATTTGTATTTAGAAAAAATGCTACCTCGTGTAGGATTTTCCTATATGAATATCCTAGGACTTACGCGTTACACTAGCTCTTCTGAGATAAAACAAGCAGATGAATAAATCATATTGAAAATACCCAACTAGATAATATCACCAAAAGGAAGAAACTGATAAAAGGAAAGAAAATGACAATAATTGTGACCTCATCAACATTGAGCGGACTCTCTCTCTCTCTCTCTCTCTCTCTCTCTCTCTCTCTCTCTCACACACACACACACACACACACATTTTGCAAGAACCAGTTGCAAGAAAGATGTAGAATTCTTAGTTCTTAATATAATACAATAGAAAAGGGTTGCCTGATTCTCCCTCTTCCTCACCTGAAAATATATATATATATATATATATAAGACAAGGGACGAGCAAGTTCATTGGCATAATTGACAAATGAAAAAAAGGATGACACATTACCAAGGTAATAGTTTCTGTTTAGCTATTTTTATATTATAAAATTTGCAGATTTGTATTCTTAACTGAACATTTATATATGAAATATCAAGCAGAGGAGGAGAAGTGATCTCCATTCTAAAGGTTTTAAGAGTTTCTCTCCCTGTTACCTCTGGCTTTGGCTAGCTTTGTGAGGGGGGAAGAAAGTAGATAGGCTGTGAATATGGCAGGCGGGTCTTTCGCTCCGGCCGGCGTGGCTAAGGAGAGGGCTGAGCAGTACCAAGGGAGAGTCACCCCATTTTTGATCATTGCTTGCATTGTTGCAGCTACCGGAGGGTCATTATTCGGCTATGACATCGGAATTTCAGGTGATTTTTGTTCAATTTAGGACTGAAGTTATAAATTCTTTAGTTTGGAGTTATCAATAGATTAACTCCAAACTATAATCTTTTTTGCTACTGTCACAATGATAACACAAGAAAAAAGAATAGTTCAGTGAAATACCAGATGCCCAAAATTATTTGAACTGTATACCTTTTCTCTTCATTGATCTTGTTGGGGACCGGGTGACACAACAAACTTCATAGAGTTTTCAAAAGTTGAATTCAAAAAAAAAAAAAAAAAATTCCACATACCCTCCTTTTTCCCCAGAATTTTTTCTTTTCCTTTTCTTCGTACCAGAGGAAACCAGCTATGCGATTCAAATATAAGAATTTCTGCTACAATCAACAAAGAGAGCAGTCAAATTCCAAAGAAGGCGTTAATTTAGACTTCACTTCATTGCTGATCATGACAATAACAAAAAATAAAGACGAAGACTTAAAAGTTTTTTGATTAATTCCAAGGTAAGAACGGGGCTTTCTTTGTTAATTGGGTGATGGCGTAATTAACAATGAGAGAAAACTAGTGCAATTGGAATTGAACCAAACAATGGAAATTAGTAATGCCATATCGGTGAAACTTCATAACACTTAGCATCCTAATAAATATAGACACAGACATACATAACATGGACATGTTGATATGACAATTTAAAAAAAAATGTAAAACAAGACACAATGGGGATGCAATAAAAATATATATTATGTATTTTTTTTTATATTTCATACATATGAATTTTTTTATTAAAACATAATAAAAAATTACAAGATAACACTAGTTAAAATTAAAAAAACATATATATCATAGATTCAAAGTCAAATTATGTGTAAATTCACACTACTTTTATTTTGCAATTGCCCCCAAATTTAAAAATATTTCATGTGTATTTAAACAATTGACACATGTGCTCTGCAAGTGTTTAGTTTTAAAAAAAATGCTTTTAAAAAATTGGGTCATGTTTGAACACATGTTCGACACGTGTCGAGAAAGTATTTAGCACACAGTCTAACATGGACATGACACATTTTTTAAAGCATTTGTGCTTCTTAGCTTATGTCTAATAAAAATAATGTTATACAAATAGAAAATTTGTAAGGAAATTTTAGATATAACAATGTGTCTAAACATGACTTTTCACTTCAAAATAAAACAATCACCATAATAACTTTTAATTACTAAGTCACCACTACCTTTGCTATTGTCACATTATTGTGGTGCAAAATTCTGTAAGAATAGCATTTTCCACCAAATAAACCCTTTCTGAAAGCTTCTTTGTTAACAGGAGGAGTGACATCAATGGATGAGTTTCTTTCCAAATTCTTCCCCACAGTGTACGAGAACAAGAAGCATGCCCATGAAAACAATTACTGCAAGTACAACAGCCAAGCCCTTGCAGCATTCACCTCGTCCTTATACATTGCTGGCTTGGTTTCTTCTCTGGTGGCCTCTCCTATCACAAGAAAGTATGGGCGCCGAATGAGCATAATCTGTGGCGGGGTCAGCTTTCTGGTTGGAGCAGCTCTTAATGCCTCGGCTGTGAATCTGGCAATGCTCATTTTGGGTCGGATTATGCTTGGTGTTGGCATTGGCTTTGGAAATCAGGTATCCTGTTTTGCTTCATAAACAAAGTTAACCAATGCATATTATGTCAGAATAGTGATATCAGAAAACGCTAATGCCCTTAAGATTTATGTTTTTAGAATGGTTCCGATACATGCTAAACTTTTGTTCCAAACGAGTGAATTTTCCGATCCAATACGCTTCTAAATTGTTTTCTCTGTTTATTTCGTTACCAAAGTAAAAAAAATCAAATATAGTCAATAAAAATCCAAGAGAATGCAATTTTGACTGAAGTATATGCACAAAACAAGGGCTGTAATGCTCCCAGAAATATATTTTTACATGATTAATTTTAAAACGTTGACTATTTTATTAGATATCTAACTGTTCAAAAAAAATGCTGGTATCTTAAATTATAATAGTATAATTCATATAGTATACTTGTAGCGTACCATATTTTAGAGTATGTGATATTTTTGGTTCCCATTTCTCATTTTCATTTCGATTCCACATTTAGGAATAATCCACGTTTCAGATAACAAAAGGGCTATAATGCTAGTATAAATATATTTTTACATGAAAAAAATAGATTATTTTGTGCTTGGATGTCTAATTGTAGAAAAAATTGCTCGTTTATTAAATTATAATAGTATAATTTATACAGGTACACCCCTAGCGTACAATAATTTAGAGTTACATAGTTTTCCATTCCTATTTCTATTTTACATACCCAAATGATTCAAGT
The DNA here is from genome assembly GCA_033060915.1 of Euryodendron excelsum. Lineage (NCBI taxonomy): Eukaryota > Viridiplantae > Streptophyta > Magnoliopsida > Ericales > Pentaphylacaceae > Euryodendron > Euryodendron excelsum. Next base: position 6,218,062 of record CM065381.1, on the reverse strand, counting down.
TATAGACAACATAGATATATATCCAATACGACCTAGAAGAGGCAGTTGGCTGTGAAGAAACTAGAATTGGTGAATGTATTAGAATTTGGTTGAGAGACCAACTGGGTATCACCTGACCTTCAAGGCTAGTGATGTCCTATTATCCTGGACTTTACACATGCTGTCTTCGGACTTCGGTTTAAGGATGCCGGAGATATTTGATTCATATTAACATCCCCGATGTTGTTTGTAGGCGGTTCCGCTATATCTAGCAGAAATGGCACCAACCCAGCTAAGAGGCGGCCTCAACATGTTGTTTCAGTTGGCAACAACCCTCGGAATCTTCACAGCAAACATGATAAACTACGGAACAGACAAGCTCCATCCATGGGGATGGAGGCTTTCCCTAGGACTAGCCGCAGCGCCGGCTCTATTAATGACAGTCGGAGGAATACTTCTTCCAGAGACGCCAAATAGCTTAATCGAACAAGGATCAAAAGAAAAAGGAAGAAAAATTCTAGAAAAAATAAGAGGGACTAAAAATGTGGACGCGGAATTTGAAGACATGTTGGATGCAAGCGAGTTGGCAAACTCGATCAAGCACCCGTTTAGGAACATCCTGGAGAGGAGGAACCGGCCGCAGCTTGTCATGGCCATCTTCATGCCGATGTTTCAGATCCTCACAGGCATAAATTCGATCCTTTTCTACGCCCCGGTGCTGTTTCAGAGTATGGGATTTAAGGGAAATGCTTCTCTCTATTCTTCAGCTGTGACTGGAGCCGTTCTTGCTTTGTCTACACTGGTTTCTATAGCCACTGTTGATAGATGGGGTAGAAGAGTTTTGCTAATTGGAGGTGGGATTCAAATGGTTATATGCCAGGTAATGACTCAATATCATTTTAGACTGCATTGGTGAAAATCTAGGTAGAATTCAGAAATCTCCATGTCTCTTACAGAGCATGAATTTGTTATATATATGTGTGTGTGTGTATATCATTCATTTGTGCCTAGCAACAAAATTTTTAATGAAGTTACAGGAGTTTTGTCAATCCCAAAAAGAATTAACAATGTAGTTGGAAGTGTACAAGAGCAGCAGAAAAGTTAAAGCCCTCTATGGTTAGGTTGTGTTTTCGTTTTCATTTTTTGTGTTCTTGGAAACAAAAATAAGATGGGATTTGTTTCTATTTTTGTATAAAAATTGTTCCGAAAACACAAAACATTGTTCCTAAAATTGGAGTGTTTTTTGAAAGTTTCTAAAAAACAAGTTGTGGAACTAGTGTTTACCAAACCTGCATCTCAGCGAAAATAGTTTGCCAAACGCCATTTTAGCAAATTTTAAAATGCGAAAACAGAAACCATGAACCCTTATACCCGCAACCACAACTAATTACTGATTGTTCTTTGTTATGCATTGGGGACAGGTTGTTGTGGCCATAATCTTGGGACTCAAGTTTGGCAATGACACAGAACTCTCAAAAGACTTCTCAGCCTTGGTGGTGGTTTTCATCTGCCTCTTCGTTGCCGCCTTCGGATGGTCGTGGGGCCCGCTCGGCTGGACGGTTCCTAGCGAGATATTCCCATTAGAGACCCGTTCTGCCGGGCAGAGCATTACAGTAGCTGTGAACCTCCTTTTCACTTTCATCATAGCCCAATCTTTTCTATCCCTCCTGTGTGCTTTCAAGTTCGGAATTTTTCTCTTTTTTTCCGGCTGGATAACAGTCATGACGATCTTCGTTTACATCTTCTTGCCCGAAACCAAAGGGGTTCCTATTGAAGAGATGATACTCCTATGGCAAAAGCATTGGTTTTGGAAGAGGATTGTGGCTACATGTCCAGAAGCTGGTCTGAGCAATCCATTGGAGATAAGTTGAATATTGGAGTGGCAATTACTAAGCCTTTATTTTGTGCAGTTGCTCCAGATCAGTGACATGAAATAGAATGCCAGATTGGTCAAGCTTCTAAAAATGTCTTGAACTACAACACACAAACACACAATTGAGCTAGCCGTTACACAAATCTATCAGAGCAATAAAGCCTCTATTATTCAAGAAGCAATAAATGGATTTTGTCAAGAGTTTGGATGAGGCACTTAACATTGTAAGTTTTGACCTCTAACAGCATAGTGTACTATGATTAAAACACTGCATATGCATATACAAGAAAACCTTACTATTAGAGATCTAATGATGTTTTAAAACCTCTTCACATAGAACAAACTTAACATTGTCTAATATTTCAATTGATATTTTAATTTTTGCATGACCCATCAACAAAAATTTGCTTCAGGGGATCATAGTGCTGACTCGTTAGCTAATTTGGGAATCAATAAAAAGGAAAAATTCTCCAATTATGTGAGTGGTTCTCACGGTAGGTATCGATATCCAACAGGGAAGAAAAATTAATCCCAGTAGTAGGTCAATTCGATCCGGTGATAAAGGAAGACCATTCTTAGTAGCAGGTGTCCTTGTTTGTCTTTTTGGTTGTTTGGAAAATCACCATTTACTGAAATCGAGGTGAAAAAATTATTACCACCGGTACTGTTTTTTTTTAACTATGAAGTATCAATATTGTAAAAAGCATCACGATAGTGTTGCCTAATCAAAATCTGATAGTCTAGCCTTGGTAGACCCTCCCGATCCACTGCTTGTATCAAACGTCTGTTAGTGATGCCACTGATTGTGTCAAACGTCTGTTAGTAGGCCGACATGGTCGGTAAAGGTAGTTGTGTCGGTTTATATCATTCCGATGTACCACACAAAACGAATAAATTACACATGGCAGGAGTAATGGACGGTGGGCTCCAACACCTTACCGACCTAAAATTGATAACAAAAACAAAAGAAGAGTCAACACTTGCTTGAAATTTAGGCTTTTTTTTTTAGAAGTTAGTTTTTCTGAATATTAAATAAAATTATAAATTTAAATAAAATAATATTATTTAAGTAACTAACCTATAATATATAGTGAGGTAGAAAAATAATCTAAAAAATTCAAAATGTTAAAATCTGAAAAAAAACTCAACCCATATATATGAGGGCAGCTAAGGGGCTTTCCAGCATCACTGAATAATTTTTTTATTTTATTTTATTTTATTTTTTTGGCTTTCGGACAAATTCGATGTCTTCAACAGTCCTGATTTGTCAAATCAAATCAGACTGATTTGGCCAACGCAAAGCCAAGAAAAGAGCTTCTAGATTAGACCAAAAAAGTAGGGCACCCATAACAATCAAAGGACCGATCATCCTCTCAGTTCTTTCGCCCCCTTGTCCGAATCTGCCCCCTCCTCCTTTTAGAGAGAGAGAGAGAGAGAGGAGGGGGAGATGGCGTCGCCGTTGAAGAAGGTGGGGAGCGAAGGAGGCTCGCCGACGAATAGCCGAGCATTGTCGGAGAGTGGGTCGGAGGAGAGAGAGAGGTTCCAGTACTCCGGTTGGGTTTACCACTTGGGCGTCAATACAATCGGGCACGAGTACTGTCACCTACGCTTTCTCTTCATTCGCGGCAAGTATGTCGAGATGTACAAACGCGATCCTCACGAGAATCCCGGCATTGTAAGTACCTTATTCTCTCTCTCTCTCTCTCTCTCTCTACACATACGAGTTAAAAGGCTGAGAAAGATTGGGGAAGAAAAGAAAAGGAACCGAAATTGCTGAATGTAGGTTATTTATTTAATGCTCTTTGATGTAATCTAACAAAAGAATGCATTAAGTTAAGACAGCTACTATTATGGACAGTTTGATACGTGGGAATTAATTGTCTGTTTCTGTTTCTCTGTCTTTATATATATATATATATATATGCATACATTTGGTTGCTGAGTAAGCGTAGGGAATGAACAATTTTCTGAATATTGAATTTGAAGTTGTCTGAAGAGTAGAAGGCTCTGATTGAGACCTATATAAAGAGCATAAAACGACCCTGATGAAACTCTTGCATCTTAAGAATTTGATCAACAGAATTGTTCTCTCTCTCTCTCTCTCTCTCTCTCTCTCTCTCTCTGTGGCGGTCTTTTGGTTGCCGAGAAAGTGTAGGGATTTAAAATTTCTTGGGTTATTGATTTTTGAGTTGGTAGGATGAGCAAGGGGCTTTCTTTGGTTGACACTAATACTGCTATGAACAGCCTAAATTGTATGATTTATTTGTGTTGTCCCTCTCTGCCACCAATCACATCTTCAGGTTATAGCTGTTTTGTTTACATTTCGGGCTTTTCAATCCTGTTTTATTAATTTATTGGTACCTCAAAGTGTTATGAGTAGAACAAATGCACTTTTCTGAATGCTCCATTTATGCATGTGAATACGTATAGATATGTTAAAAAATAATGATTCAATGTTAGAAGCGAAGGAACACTTTCATCATGCTGTAGGGTTTGCTAGCTGAATTGTGATTGTAGCAGAGCTGTGGGAGTTATTGGAGACATCAGATAAGTCCATCTCTTGAAGAGTGGGGGGTTTTAGTTTATTGTCAAGTTGGACATGGGAAGGATTACCAATTCTTGGTATAGTTTTGAGAAGCACCAAAGATAGAAGCCTCCGCAACTGGAGTGCTTCCTAAAATATGAAGGTTAGAAGTGGATATTAGGAGTAGAAAATGATGTAGAATTTGATCATATAGGACTTCAATATTTGGATGAGATGCATTAAAAAAAGAGAGCTACTTTGGTGCTCTTGGAAGTACTTAAGCTTGATGATGCAAGTGCTGTGTTGAGGGGCTCCATCTCAAGAATTTGATATTGATAGTCAATCATGAAATACAGAACTTCTGGATACCATTCACCATCTCTGAATCAGCTGGAACAGTCACCCATGATTTCATTGAAAATATAGCTAATTAAGACATTCCCAACTACCTTTTCAGGAGTCTATTGCAGGCAGTCGCATTTAATAATCAAGTAATCGATTGTCAAGGCATGACACTCTTGACACCAAAGAAGCACGGATACGGACACGGACACGAGTGTCGGACATGCCAACACGACAATTTTCAAAAAATGTAGGACACGACACGGCAAAATAATATGTTTTCATATTTTTTTGTATGTTATATATATAAATAATTTGCAAAAGAAGTGAACAATATACAAGATAACACCAATTAAAATAAATAAAAAATAACATATTTTACTATTTAATCGACAACAAATCATTTACAATTAGTCAATTACATTCCATAAAAAATGATGAAGTAAACAACAAGAAAGTTGTTCCATCAATATATAATACTAGAAAGTCATAAACTACTGAAAACATTAAAATGTCATTACACTTCATCAATTATCCATTATCATCTAATATAAAATCTATAAAGAATACACCAAACAAATTAACCATCAATATTAGTAGCATACTTATTTTTTTTTTTTCTTCTTCTTCTTCTTCTTCTTCTTCATCTTTCTTGATCCAACAATTAGTTTTAAATTTATAGTTAAGTCCCCGAATTGTCCCTAAATTGTTCAAAATGGGACACGCTTGTCCAAGCCATATCCGTGGAATGTCCGATATAAAAATAAATAAATAAATAATCAGATACGCAAAATGGAGTATTCGACACGTGTCTGCAAGTGTCTCATGTGTGTCGGTGTCTGACATGTGTTTGACACAGGTATGGCTCCTTCAACTGAGTGTCCGTGCTTCTTAACTTGACACTACACTCATCTTTTTCTTTTACATTAGTATTGATACCACAATCATATCCTTTGAATCAGTTGGAGCTCTCAAGCATGACTTTGTTCCACATACTACATTAAGAAAATCTTTGGTGGTGGGCAACTTGTCAGTTTAAACATAAGTGATAGTTTGATGGATTATAAAAGACAAGTTAGTGTCAACTAAAAGCTGGTTGCATGTTGCCTTCTTGCCAGTGGTATTAGCCAACTCTAGGTATTCCCCCTCAGCATGACCTGACATATCTTCAATTTGCAAAATGCTCTCTATGTTTCGAAACCTTGTCATTGGCCTCACCAAATCTCACATTAATGCTATTTAAGAAGTTGCAATGGACATTGTCTGAATAGCATTGTAATTTTAAGATACCCTCCCTAAAAAAGGCAAATCATGTTGCACTGCACAATGGATTCGGATTGGAAATCTGGAACAAAAGATGCTTTTTTAATTGTTGTTTGTACCTCTAAAATAGTAGGCAATCCAAGTGAATTTAGTAAAGTTCTAGGTAAAGTAGGCCAATGACTGGCGTGGTTTCAAGCATCCTAGAAGAATGTTAGAGAGGGGAATCCAAGACAATAAAAGCAAGATGAGAAATGCAGTAGTAATTGAAAGGTTAAAAATGCTTCTTGAGAAGAAGGTTCTAGAATATGAGTTATTTTGCCACGAGAGTCTATGGGAGGAATATTTAGCATGCAAGATATGTAGAATACTAGAATGATGATTGGGCAGGTATTAGTTATTGAATTATAGAATTTCAAACACTTTACATAATTGCTTGAAAGGGCTCCTCCACATGCTAGATGTTCACGGAAAATGTAGAATACTAGAATGATGATTGGGCAGGTATCAGTTATTGAATTATAGAATTTCAAACACTTTACATAAATGCTTGAAAGGGCTCCTCAACATGCTAGATGTTCACGGAAACGACAATTTTGTTGTGCTTGAACCTTGCGGAAAAAGTCTTTTCACCAAACTCCTGTTGTGCCTTTTGATTTCATCAGTTCCTTGATGACCTGCTACATTCAATGTCACTGCCTCCCTATTAATGCGACAGATTCAGTAGTTGACACTATTGAGTAACAAAGAACCTGGCATGTGGTTGTTACCTTATTGTATATCTCCCTTTCTGCACTTAGCACTTCACTTTATCAATTGTTACTTCTATTCACTGCTATCTCTTCATCTATGTCTAAAGGCAATAACAAGCTATTTGAAGTAATGGGGTTACCCTGTTTATTAATGAGAGTATGATGTGTAATAAGGCAAAGCAAACAGTGCCAAAACAGGTTCTTGCTTAAATCAACCATAGGGAAAGGTATGGAGCAACAAAATCCTTCAAGGTGCCATGTTAATCCTAGAAAGAAGAAAAAGAAAAAAAAATATAAAGAAGTGTGTAATGGATGCTAATATGGCAATAACCCTATTACACTGTCTACATTTAGATTATTTTGTAAAGTTTTAAATTTTATCAAACATCAACATCCAGATTTTTTAAATCTATATTATCATTTCTGTCCTAATATTTATTATCGTCTGTGTATGGAAACTCTTATGCTTATCATTCTCAAAGTTTATGGATCACAAAAGTAGGATTGATGTCATATTGTCCTTTTTGGGGATAAAAGGCTACATGCTCATTTTAGTTTCCTAGGTCTTATTTCAGATTCCTCAGTGCATTTTGGTTCAAACTCTAGGAATAACTTATTGATTTATCCCATTCTTTTTCCTCCCTTTTCGTCAACTACTCTTTTACTTTTAACTTAGTCTCTAGCTGTGCGGCCACTACTCATTAATGGCTAATTATCCAGCTGGGGGCCTGAAGTTTTTAGAAGTTGGGCTCACTTTATCCGCCATGATCAAGAAATTGTGCATTTTGCTTGAAGGCAGTTGTGGCCCGAAGTTGGTATTATTACATGGTTAATCATGACTTATATATTTACTTCTTTCATAGACTTCACGTAATGAAGTTCTTTCATTGTGTTTCCATTCTCCCTAGTTTCTAGTGGTACGGTTATGAAATGGTTTGGCTTTATAGCATCATTGGAAAGTGCTTGCTATAGTGGATTGACGGTGTGCGAATTCTTGAGGTTGATGGTTGTGGAGGTCATAGACTGAGATTGCTACAAAATGATGACAAACTTATAGTGGGTGTAAAGAGAAAAGAGGGGAAAATGATAATGGTGGTAATATAACTATACAAGTAATTGAAGAGATGTCAAGCTAGGAAGCATGAACACTCCTACTGTGTTGTGTTCTTGTCCAATGTGTCAGATTCCAACTTGCAATGGACACACGATGACATGTCATAGATGCATCTAAGTGTCCTATTCTTTATTTATTTATTTATTTATTTTTAAATTGCACACTTTTGGATGTGCACATGACATGTGAGGGATGCACTTATCTGTTGCTTGGAAACACCTATGGGGTATTGACACACATGAAATAAATAACGTGGTGTCCATATATTGAAAGAAAGATCTGTTTGATTTTCATATAGGGGGTTACCTAATTGAATGAAGCCCCTACTCCCCCTAAATAGCGTTTGAAGAGAAGAAGATGATGAGGACCACTCAGCTCAATGGGAAAAACTACTCCATTTGGTTGAACTATATCCATCAATCCCTTAAATTTTCAAAACCCCTAAACCTTTAAAACTTCCAATTTGTTGTTTTTACTTGGAGCATTTTATAATTACATTAGGGGTATCTTTTCCACTTTTTTTACAACATTAATATTGAAAATAAATATTTTTGATTATCTTACATATATACATTTACAGATAATTAGGTTTTTTCATGTATATATCACGTCCGCATAATTAAGTGTTGTCTTTTCTTTATCATGTTAGCGCTTACTATATGGACATGTTTTTATTGTGTTGTATTCGTGTCTCATGTTCATATATGTGTTTCTTCGATGGGAGGAAAGGTAGGATGTTTTCATGGTTGAGAGGAATTATGATTTCATAAGAATGAGAAAACACGAGGTTCGTACTAAATTAGGAACATGTTTTTTATAATCTTACTTTCAGCACAAATATGAGTTTGTTTTTCCTCAAGTTGTATTTAATTGTAGCTGTAAATGAAAATTGCCATTCTTAGAAGCAAAATACAAGAGCTGGGGCAAACAAGCACTGCTTTAAGAATGTTTAAATGTTTATGGCATGTGAGAAATGTCCAAAAACAAACACATGAACATATGTGCCACTGATTTAGAGCACAAACTTCTTTCTGAGAAATACATTTGTCATTGGGTGTCTAAACTGTTATGCCAATTATCCTCATATTGAAAAGTATTTGTGGAACTGAAAATTGAGAAGACGGTTTTCCTTATTTTATACTTCTGGCACTTTGCTCAACTCATTAATGAAGGTTAAAATTTTAAATGACTTAAAATATGTTCGACAAGTTTAAGGTTCTTTTGCAAAAACATGTTGCTTTTGTCACATGATTATGACCAGTGTTGTTAGCTTATGCTTAATCACAGTTCCTATGGTGGAGACACTACTACTTGAATTTTTTTGCAACGAAAGGCCTTGTATGCATATATGCTGAATAAAAAAGAAAGGAACTGAATTTCATTCTTTTATGGTTCAGTTGTTTAGAACCTATTCTGTACTGGTTGAAGTGTTTTGGTAAATTTAAGGAGTATGCACCATGTGGTATCTTTTATGTTATGAGATTTTTGCTGATGCTATTTCTAGCTCATGAGTCTACTTTTTAGGAAATAATTTGGTCCTTTTCTGCATGATGCAATTATGGCTATCCATCAATGTCAGCTTTTGCATAAATAACTCTGTTTCGATTTATGTTGTGCTAATTTTTGGCTGCTATAAATTCCTTTTCACCCTTTTTTCCTTTTTGTTATGCATTATTTGTTCTTGGCTTTTTTGCTCAAGAAGTTAGAATTGATTCTGAATAATGTATCACATTGGATACATTACAATACAAGTCAATAAGTATGTACAAAAAAATTGAAACAAAGGAAAAAAAAGAAGCCTAGCCTTTGGTTTTTCAATTTGCCCATTGACATTTATATTATAAAAATTAATATTTTGTCCTCAACACGTTTTTTATGCAGAAACCCATTAGGAGAGGTGTTGTTGGGTACACACTTATGGTAGAAGAGCTAGGACGTCGAAAAGTCAACCATGGTGTAAGGCCCTTAAATTTATATATATTTTCCTTTTCTTTTTGTAACTTTAGAAGGCTTTCTTTTTGCTATCATATGATTTTTTTGTACATTAAATGTTGTATTGGTTTATTGCCGTTTGTTCTAAAGTTGATCCTGCCTTTTGGGAAGTAGCATTTTGTTCTTAGTATGGGTAGTACTTTGACTGCTTTAAAACATATGAGTGTTACCCTTGGTCAGTAATTGTTGTGATATTTTCTAGGATCTTTATGTTCTACGATTTTTCAACCGGTTGGACGAGACGAAGAAGGGAGAAGTAAGTGTAACTCTGTTTATTCATTTAATTTGCCTGCAAATTGTTACTAGAATTTGATATTTAATTTTATATTCTTGCAATTTTCTCTATTATTAGATCTTGCAATTTTGTAGAAACTTTGTTGGTATGATTTGTGGTATCGGCTTGACACTATGAAACAATAATATTCAAGGATATTCAGTTATTGCAATAAATGATTTTGAGTAATTTTACAGGGATATATAGGATGCATCAACTTGTACATGAATCATAGATGTTTAGCTGCAAATGGAGGTAATTATTTTGTAAATAGACCCAAGGAGAGGAGTGAGAGATTTTAATCATGCTTAGGGTGTCAAGAGTGAGAATTCAAGGGTCTTGGTGAAGGATGAGAAATTAAAGAGAGGTGGGAAGTTATCAAATGAAAACTATATAGGGGATTTAGTTTTAGAAGATAGTGTAAATATTTGGGAGATTAAAGAATAAATTTTTTTCTTCATAATTAGGGTTTGATAAATATTGCGATGAGGATGAAGGAAACAAGGAGGGTCAGGACCCAAAGGTATCTTAATTGTCTAGGGAGGTATTCTTTTGGGTTTGCAGTTGAGAGAAGGGGAGGCAACACAAATATGATTTCCTATCTTTTGTTTGCTGATGACAGTCAATTTTTGAGGGGTAAAGGCGGAGGAGTTGAGATACCTCAAATGTATCATCATCTATTTTGAAGTTATTTAATGGCTGAGAGTTAATACGTGGAAAAGTGAGTTAATTACTATTGGAGAGACCGAGGATGTTAGGGGCCTTGCCTTTATTCTAGGTTTTAGAGTAGGCTACTACTTATTTGGGTCTACCCTGAGGTCTTCTTTCAAAGCCACTTCTATTAGGGAGAGTATCATTGAAAGGATGGAAAAAAGATTGGGTATGTGGAAAAGGTAATATCTATCGAAGGGAGGCGATTATCCTTATCAAGAATACTTTAACAAGTTTATCTACCTATTTTATTTCTTTGTGCAAAAGGGATTTGTCATTTCAGAACTTGTAACTAGGCCTTGGGAAAATGGCTTTGGAGGATGGGAGCTTGTGGCACAGGGTGATTTATTGTAATGTTGGAGAGCTTGATGTGCATTGTTGGGCTTATTTTCTAATAACTTAGCTTGTGGGACTAGTGGTGATTTAATATGCAAGTATGAATCGGAAGCTAGGGGTGGATATCAAAGAAAGTTTGAAGACCGTATGAAGTAGCACTATGAAAAGGGATTAGGAGTGGTTGGCCTAATTTCTTCCGTCACATAAGATTTTCAGTGGTGATGGTGATGTGTGGTGTGGAGAGACATCCCTCTATCAGGTGGCTTTTTTGAATGTGATTAAAATAGTTGTGGACAAGAATGCTTGAGTGGCAGGCTGCATGAGTTTCCAAATTCATGGGTGGTATGGGAACTTTTTTTTATTTGAATAGTTTGACTAGGAAACGGAGACAGTCAATGAATTCTTTTGTCTTTTATATGAGGTGGTGGGATAGAGATGGAGAAGATAGGGTGGTATTGATTGACACTGGGAGGAAGTTCTTAGTTAAATCCTTTGACTTCATTCTTTAGCGCGGGGATGGGGGATATAGGTGGAGGCAGGTTTCCTTGGAGGATTATATGGAAGGCTAAGGTCCCCACGAAGGTCTTTCTTTGTGTAGACTGCAGTGCTAGATGCTATTCATAGTATTGAAAACTTGGGAAAGGTAGCTAAGATGTTTCCTAATTGGTGTTGCATGTATAGAAAGTAGGAATTAGTGATGATGCATTGTGAGGTGGCTAATGAGCTGTGAAGTTTATTGTTTTCTATTATGGGTAGCATAATCTTTCACTCATCTTCTTAAGAGTTGGGCAGGGGTTGCCTAGTGAAGAGGGATTAGGAAAGCCTGGCGAACGGCGGCATTATGCTTGATTTGCTGACTTTGGAGGGAAAGCTACTAGTGCACATTTGAAGAGGCGAACTTGGAGATTAATAGACTTAAATTTACGTATTTTCTCACTGTTGTATACCATACGTTTTGTATACCTCTAGTGTACGTTGGACACACCACCTAGTTTGGTGCTTTTTATAGGGCTTTACTTATGACGGAAAAAAGATTATATTAACTAAGAAAATGTTCTATTGATAGTGAAAAAGATAGGATTCAAAAATAAGGGAGATGTTCAAGTCATAAAAACTGCCAGGGTATTTAGCTTATGGTTCACACCATGAAACACTTTAGGAGAGAGTGATTAAGTATGGATTGAGACTAGCAACCATTGTGTTAGAAAATCAATTTGTTTCTGTGCTTGTGAGATCAACAATAGAAATAATTTATTTGTTGAGAAGACAAATGGATTACTATGGAGAGAAAAGAAAGAAAGATCTACATATGGTCTTTGTAGATGTAGAGAAAGCCTCTAATTGAGTCTATACTCTATAGAAATGTTATATTGTGGGCTTTAGAAAATAATGGAAAAAAATTAGATATATTAAAATGGCGAAGGAAATGTATTATGAAGCTATGGTTAGAGTAAGAAAGTAGAAGAACCTAGTGGTGTCCAAATCATTGAGGGTGAAATCAACATTAAGTCCTTATCTTTTGCATTAGTTAGGGCTGTATTGATTGGACATGTGCATTATTAGGTACCATGGCGTTTATTTGTGGATGTTGCTGATTGAACAGATCAGGCGTAAATTCTGGATTAGAAGTTTGGAGAGTTGCTTTAAAATCAAGAGGGCTTAAGATTAATAGGACTAAAACTGAGTGGATAAATAATGAGATGTTACTTTAGTAAATTAAAAATTATAAATATGGTGTGATTTGTATTGAAGACCAACAAATATCAAGGTGTGACCAATTTCGATATCCAGGCTTCATTTTGCATACCGAGGGAGAGAGTTCAAGGGCCAGTACCAATCAAATTAAAGCATAATGGCCTATGCGAAAGAATGCTTTCGGTGTACCCAATAATTGATAGAAGCCCATGAAAAATTGGAAGGAATGGTTGACACGACAAACTATAGGATTAGTCATATCATATGACTTATCAAAGAGAGATTAATCATGCTTTATGGTTTAGAATGTTGGACAACTAAGAAATAATATGTTTCTAAAATGAGTGCGGTTGAGATTGATGAGCGGTAAAACAGGTAAGGACAAAATTAGAAATGAATAAATTTGTGAAATGGTAGAAGCAGCTTATATAGTATATAAAACAGGGGAAAATTGACTAAGATGGTTTGGAATTGTACAACAAAGACCAATAAAAACACTAGGAAGGAAGTGAGAGATTGTCCATGTAGTGGGACATGCTCGATGACGAGAGAAACAAAAATCAATGTAGGTTGAGAGAGTAGAGAAAGACAGGTTTACTTGTGGTTTATCTGAATTTATGGTCTAAGTAACTAAAGGTGCTATACCTTGTAAAATTCATATTCATGTTAGCCCACTCGTGCTCTTTGAGAAGCAATTGACCAATAAAAATGCTAGGAAGGAAGAGAGACATTGTTCACCTTGTGGGACACGCTTGATGATGAGAGAGATGAAAATCAATGTAGGTTGAGATAGTAGGGAAAGACAAGTTAACTTGCGGTTTACCTGAATTTGGGTCTAAGTTACTGAAAGTGCTAGACCTTGTAGAATTAATATCCATGTGAGTCCACTTGTTATGCTCTCTGAGAAGTAATTGACCAAGGGCAACTAAAGTGGTTTATTGCTTCCAGGAGAGTTAAAAGATGTGACCTGCACATTTTCTTGGAATTCTGATTTCCTCTTTACAAATCCTTACATCTCTTGTATTTAAAGACACATAACACATGATGGCGCACACTTGGAAGAATGCCATGATTTTTAAAGTACAAGTGTCCCAACTCAGGATCCACATGATACAATATTGTCCGCTTTGAGCCTTGGTTTAAAACTTATTGTACCAAGTAGATGTAAGTGCCTACATATATGTCACTTCGCTTCAACTTCACCAGGCGGTGTGGGACTCAACTCATAGCACCACCTCATCGCACTTAAGGGGCCTTTCTGGTATGCAACCGCTCATTTCACCCCACGTAAGAGGTCTTTCTGGTTTTGGGTGTCACAAAAAGTCTTTTCACTTAATATTGAACTTCAATATTCTACACTTCTAGCTGCCTTGATATCCTAATAAAACCTATAAAATAGCTTGGCTGACTAATTCTATGGCAACAATTGGTTGTGAAAAAATCCCTATCTGGCTTTTATACCCTTGATATTAATGTAAGTTCTTTTCTTATTAGAAATTTGGGATTACTTATTGTATTATTAGGTTGTCTCACATTTAACTATTTGGGCGCTGTTAGATTGCTTGTGCTACAGCTGGAGAAGCCCATAAATGGATGGAGGCTTTTGATCATGCCAAGCAACAGGTACGAGAAATATTGATACTGGTGCTGTCACTATTATACTGAAGTTTTCAACAGAATATCGATATCAATATTGTCATTATCATTGTAATTATGATGCAAGGGCATGACTTTGTTTTTCAATTGTGAAGATGATATTATTCTATTGATACCAGGCATTTGCCAAGTTAATATCTTCAGATTTTAGGTTTTAAACTTTTATTTCAATGTCAAACTCTTTTTATTGGCAGGCTGAGTATGAGCTTTCCAGAGGTGGTAGCGCGAGAAACAAATTGAATATGGAGGCCGAGTATGATTGCTTTCTATGGATGGCAACAAATGGTTGCATCAATAGTTGATGTCATTTGATTTTCGTTAATTGTTGTTAGGTGGTGGATATACTTTTTGCTCATCCATACTAATCAAAAAATGAGGGGAAGACAGTAATCCGTTCCCTTTCCTGCATATTTTTTATATGTGATGGCTTTTCAATTAATTCTCATCGGTCTCTGTTTTTTCTTATCGAAGGATCAATCTTGGACATCAACCTAGAGTAAAGCGTTATGCACATGGTTTGATAAAGCTAGTAAGAATTGGAGAAGGTGAGGTGGTGTGCATATGGTTTGATGTTATTTCCATATGCATACTAAGAATAAATTTCTATTTTCTCAGGATAGTGTATATTGTATGTTAGTGGTCATTTTCTCAATCATTGTCACTTCATTGTCTCTTGAAGCAATGTGTAAAATTAAACAATAGGAGAGAGCCATAATAAGTAGATATATATCTGAATATTGTTGTTATTATTACTGGTATTGTCAAAAATTGGTCATCACCATCATCATCGTATGTATATGACTTATTTAAAAAACCATGATTTATTAAATTTCTATAGTAAGTGCTATATCTAGCTTCAATACTCAACTTTTTAACCATTGAAATTATCCCTGTATGTATACAGTTTTGATGATGCATGCCAGCACTTCCAAATATAGAAGAATGTTTTCTTGAATCACTTTTCTACTAGATTAAGGCTTAGAATGGCTTATGGCTTTGTCTTGCTTGCCATCTTAAAAGGGAGATACTGTAGAGCTTATAATTAAATGGATTCCTATTTCGTAATATAGAATAATGATGCCTAGATTCTAGAACCACTTTTTCACTGGACAAAGTCTCAGAATTGCTTATGGTTTTAGGGAGTGCGAAGATAGGGAGGTTATGGGTGGCTTTTTTGTAGATTCGGGTCAAGGATGGATGAGTTGTGATGTCAGGTCACCAAACAATTTCAGTAAGTTGAATTAAGCTCTGGTATTCACTGAAACATTAGAAATCGAATTTGAACACCACATACTAGATCCTTGTTAGAGCTTGCAACTAGCTGCTGAGCTGCTGAAACAAGCCCAAGTGTCCACATGCTCAGCCATACTTGGGTCGTTTACATCTCCAGTTATCCCAAATAGACATGTACTTAGAGAATTTGTGATGCAGTAGCCATTGTTCCGTTAGGTTAGACATACTAAATTTGGAAGTGTAAAACTAGCACTTCTATGCCTCACACCACTCTTGAAAGAAAAGCTTCTTACATTATGAATAGGTTCATTGGGATTCAATTATTTTTATGTTTACTAAGCGTTAGGAGTTGGGGATAATTTTGTAGTTTTAGATTCGTTAGGCGAGGGCTAGCCAATGGTGGACCCCCTGCAGGCTCCTAAAATTCTGTTTAAACCCTAAACTTTTGAGTATTTAAGATAAAATATAGTTTATTGGCCCCCAAAATTCAAGAAATTTTACCTTGGCCTCCCCTTCAACAAAAATCCAGGGTCTGCAACTGGTTGTAGCAGCAGTACTCTTTGGGTTATATTCGTTTATGTAATGTTTTTGGGTGTCTAAAAATGGTCTACTAGGTCTATGTTCTTAGAAGTCAAAGTTTCTTATTTTGGATTTTTAGTTCTATTAAAATTAGGAAAACACAGGTTATAAATAACTGTTTTCTGTTAATTCATTTTGGGTTTAATAGAATTGAAGATTATTTGATGTGCGTTGCAACCTAACCTTTCGCATTGATTTTTATGATTTCTGGTGTATTTTTTGATTGGTCTTATTCTCTTCTTTTGTACTATATCATCCACAAAGATAGGGTTCTTTGATGAAACTGAAACTAAGCAGTAAAAAGATTTTGGTGCTTAATTACCAGTGCTGAATTGCTTGAGAGATGATATTTTGAGATGATTTGATGATAAATTTGTCCTTCAAAGATTAAATTCAAAGTCGCATTCCAATGTAAGTTTGCTAAGTTTGCCAAGTCATGTCCGTTTGGCTTAAAATTTAGATCCTTTTCTTAATTGCATATTCATATTTAAGTAACGCTAATTGTTTTTACCAAACATGTTAACAGAAGATTCACTGTGAACTTTTAGACTTGCATACTTATTGGGGTCATCAAATAACTGGATAGCAAAGTAAATGCTCACATCCTAGAGCATCCCCTAGTTTTGTCATCGTAACCCTAGTCTATCGTGCCCTAGTTAACCTCGACCTTTTCCCTTAGGTTTTTTTCTTTCAAGTTTTTTTTTTTAATTTTTTTGCACAAGTAGTTTTTGGCTTTCAATTTAACTAAAAAATCTTAAATTAGTTGCTAACCATAGGATTCCAGGAACTAATTATGTAACTCCAGCAATTAGTTACTTAGAAATCCAGTCATCTGCAACCCTTATGGTCACAAACTCAACAACCTTCCTTCTGCCTCTTAAATTGTTATTCCTACTAGCTTTTATTGTTCGACATCCACCACAAAACCAATCATAGGCTGGACTATTCTAAGTTTCACAATGCTATTGTACATGTGTTTAGTACAAAGCCTGCAGGAGAGTGTTTCTGTACAGTTTTTCGAAATCACTCTGGAATCAACATTTGTATGTGAAAATGTAATGTGGATACATCTGTGTTTTACAAGTAAGAACATAGTATATGAACGTGCGTCATCCACGCAAACTATTTTGCATTGGTCTTTGAATAATGATTTCTGTTTTGGAATATGCCAGTTTGAAGTTGTTTTATATTGGTTTGTAAGTAATAATGTAAAAAATAGACCTGCTCATGGCAATCTTTGTAAGGTCTAATGGTTGATGGATTTTTTGGAGTTCTTGTTGAAATGTATAGGTTGAATGCTCACAAGTAACTGAAATGGTGATAAGATATTGATAGGAACAACTTGAAGGTTCAATAGGGAAGAGGAAGTAAGAAACACTTATTGAGTTGGTCAGAAATTAATGAATATCATGATTCAAGTACAAGTACAGTCTTTGATCCCAAATTGTTAAAGTCTCTCTTCTTCGTCATTGTTTTTGTCATCACTCATTACCTTCTTATTGGGGTTATTGTGATTATTGTGGTGGTTGTTGCCACTAGGACAATATGTTAGTAGTATGCACACACACATACATATATAAATAGCAAGGCTTCAAGCCTTCAACACTGCCCTTGCCACTATACGGTGTCAGCTTACAGAGATAGAATCTTCATGTTTTTTTAGGGGTAGGAGTAGGGTTAGAGCTACCTCCTCTCCCTCCTGAATGTTTAATAAAATGAAGAAATAAGTTTGAAACGTCAGATATATTTGAATTATGATATTGAGTTTTCCTATTATGGATTTGCAGGTAAAATATACTGTCAAATTCTCTTCATTAAAGATGAGAATAGTTTGCCCTGATAATTTATAACCCACTTAGTCAAGGTGGACTAGTTAATGCCCTGGACGACTTGGGGATTTTTAGCTTTGATTCACAGAATATAGGGATGGCTTTTTTTTAGAGATTTTTTCAATTTTTTTCCCGTAAAGGAGCTATTGTTATCTTTACAAAGTGTCTTCTTGTGCAAATGGAAAGTAAGGTGCAAAGTAAGCAGATAAGAGTTTATGCTCATAAGATGCAAAGATGGTCGGTTTGAGTGTACCTGAACTTATGGAGTGGACATAAAATTTTATGAAATGCTTCTATGGCCTTTGCACTATGTTTTGGTGCCACATTGGAAGGTCCAAGCCCTCAGCACTTAATATGATTTGCTAAACATTGATTCTTACACAAACTTACTGCTATTTATTTGTGTTTGGGCCTTGCATCAGTTTTTACATGGATTCTTTTACTGCCTGCACGTGTCACATGGCTGCATATGTTGTGCTTTATCGATATAATATATTAAAATTTGATGAGTCATAAACAACTTCAATTTTTCATATTGAAGCATATTTTGTTTTAAGATTGATATTGCATCAAACATACATTAATTTTAGTTGAGTTTCTCCATTTTTTCCCGTCATACATAGGACCGGAGACTCTTTTACGCCAATCTTCAAATTTAGGCATGAATGTTAGATCAGATGGGTACTTTCACGGAGACTCTGCAGATGTGATTGAAGCACATGAATGGAAATGTGTCCGTACAGTGAATGGTATCTTTTTTTTTTCCTTCACTTTATTTTGATAGACAGTTGCTCTGCCATCTATTTGAAGTTTTATTTTTCTTTTTATGTATCTTCTTCATTGAGGTCTCAATTCTTTGCATGCTTAGAGAGCAGTTTACATCTTTTTAGGCTTTGAGTTTATATTATACTCCCGTGTATGGCACTGTCAAATTGACATTTGTATGCACGTGCTTTTGGAGGTTTCCATGCTTATAAGTGCACTGAGGGTAAGGTTGGTCGATGTGTCTTGTTAGTTGGGTGTGTGATGTGTTAAGGAATGGGTGCTATACTCAATGGGTCAATCTGAAAATGGCATGATTAATTAATCATGTCAAAATCCTTAGCCCTAACTGGACTTGCCTTTGAGGTAGGTGACATGATTGAACTCGTGTAACCATTTTATAAATCAATCCAATGAAGTGAAAAAGAACAAGAAAATTTTATTAAATCCATTTGTTTATAGGCTTATGTACAATGGATCAAATCCTTTCATTTATAGGCTGGTTAGTAGGTTCTATTATACTGGTTGATATGAAGCATATTAAATGTCTCAAATTGTAATAAGCAAGTGGGGATTTAAAATTGTTTATTATATGGGCTAAGCCCATTGACTTGCTTATGACATTACTGATATAAGCTCAATTTGAACCATCTAACTTCGTGTTCAGTTCAAGTTTGGTTTGTGAGTCTCATCAAAATTTGGTACCTCTAATTTAGGGTAGCATTTTAATCCCCTATGCATTCTGGTAGCATTTTTGTGTAGCAAATAACTAATTTTTTGTTTTAATATATATTGTGTGTAAAGCAAATTTATTGAAGCAATGTCAATGGGGTATTAGCCTTGTATACACGACATAACTGTAAAGAATGCAACATGAGATCTATGACACAATGTGGATTCACTAACACCAAAAATTTTGAAAACATCAAAAACTCGTCAACAAATGAATATATAGTTGTACACATTGGGAGTGAACTATTTTTTCTGGTGACTAATAAATTTGTATTCGTTAAATAAAAATCATTGCTAATTATTCATTTTCTGCGTTTATATATTGTGAAAAGACGTGGGAGGAGATCTATTTTAAGAATTGCCAAGTATTCCTAAAGAACTTGTTTTAGATTTTCTTTTCTATGTTTATTATCAATATATTTTTTCGTTACATTTTTTAATTTTTCTGATGTAATTGAGTAAATGAATTGAGTGATTCAAGGAAATGAATATCAATGACATAGACAAAGTAATGGAGGAGGCTAGCTAATGTTGATTTCAATTAGAAAAACAACTTAATTATTATCTTTATGATGTTCTCTAACAAAGGGTTATAATTATCAATAATACATGTATTTAGTTGAATGACTTAATGTGATTGTGAAGATGTATATTATATGAATTTGATGAATATAGTGGATAGTGGCATAAGTAAAAGACCCATTCTCTATGAGAAATATATGTATGAATAATTATTGTATGTATAAAAAAAGCATGTGTTTGAGTTAATAGTGAAGAAGCTAAGAAGATAGTTAACTCTCTCAAAATTCTCGATGAATTTTAAGAATCTAAAAATGTATTTGTTTTCTTAATCACTTATTACTCAAACTATGCCACATTTCGCAACCACTTAAATTAATAATAGAAATAATTGAGATGATAATGAGGATGCATTTTATCTAAATTTAGTGAATATAATGAACAATAGCCTGAATTTTAACCATTTTGTTTGAAAATTACATGTATAAAATAATATTGTAAATGCAAGAATGCATGTATTTAAGAAAATAGTTGAAGAAATTAAGAAGATAAACTTTTGGAATCCATATTAAATGCAAATGTATAGTTTTGAAGAAAATTATATAGTCATACCTTAATATAAGTATATAGAATGCATGTATTTAAGGAAATTAAAAAGACAGTGAACTGAATACATGTATTTAAGGAAGTTCAAAAGACAGTCAACTTACTTTTATAACTCTTAGTAAATGTATATTCATTGCATCTAAGATTAATTCTAAAAGGCTTAAAGAAGTTATATCTTTCACTAATTATTGATTAACTTATATATAGGGAAAGGAAGCTGGATAATTATAACACAAAAGGTGAAAAAAATTAAAAGCAAAGTATGCCACGCATTTAAAAAGTAATATCTTTCCCTTATTATTATCTTATTGATTAACTTACATATGGAAAAGAATCTTGATAGATTAAAACACGAAAAAAAAAAAGTTAAAAGCAAAGATGAAAAAGTGTCTCAACCACAACGATAATCGCCTACTTATATATATATATTGTATATAGATATTGATGCAGACAGATGTAGTCATATAGATATTATTTTTATAATGTTATAATTATTGATGATTTGTGCATTTGAATTTATAATTAAAATTTTAAAAAGATAATAGAGTTAATTTTCATTTAAATTTAGTAAATACATTGTATAATATAGTAGTAAATACATGGTATAGTAGTATGAAGTTTAAAAAGTTAAAATCAATACATTGATATCCAAAAAATGTATATTTATATCAAGTACATAAACAAAATAAATACGATGAACAAACAACAAAGTGTATTTTTGTCAAATACATGAACAAAACAAATACAATGAACCAAAAATAAAGTGTTGTAATCTATGTATTTATAACATGTATGTAACTCTAAGAAAAGAAGCCATACGTTGTTGCCATAATGAGTGACAAGTCGCAACCACAATCATATTGGCCTCCTTTTCTATATTGTACATAGATGTAGATATAGATATGGAAGTTGTTAAGAGGTGGTTTTAAAAATTAAAAAAAATTCTAAAAGATTTTTTGTCCCCTTTTTATTTTCTTTAGACTTGCGCCAAGATCCTTGTTGTGTCTCATGTGTGCCTTGGCAATGTATGCTTGTCCTGTACATGCTCAAAGTATGTATAGTTTAAACAAACCAAAAATATAATAGGGCATGTTTGGATGCATGTCCAACACTTGTCAGTTTGAGATCCCACAAAAGAAAGAAAGAAAAAAAAAAGGAAGGAAAAAAAGTAGAAAACAAAATAACAGTATCTGTCCCCTTATAAACACTCAACATGTTATACTCTACACATTGAGTTTTCTAAATTCTTTGCACGGATTTTTTCTACGATTTTGTTACCTAATTTAATTGAACATAACTTCTTATTTTTAGTGAATGAGTAAAGTAAAACTTGAAAGTAGATGTAAATGGTTTTCCTATTTTTACCCTTTGATCTAAAATACAATCTATAGAAAAGATTATTTTGAAGCACGACTTCCTAAATGGTTTTTGATCTAATAAATGCATTTTCTTTTACTTCTTACCCAAAAAGGGGGTCAATTCTAGCAGGTTAGTTTGAGATTTTAATAAGGAAATAAGAGGCTGTTTCAACAATTCCATGTGTTTTTTCTTTTTTGATCAGCAATAATTCCATGTGTTGGCACTCAAATGTGGTTAAGTTTGTTAACTTGAACCAGGGCAGAACTGCACTATGGCTGAGGCATCCCCCAGCTTTTGCGAAACTCGTTTATATATAGTATAATGTATATAGATGTATAGTATCTCAGCAAAAATCTATTATGCTACACCCCTCAAAATTTAAACCCTCTTTAAGGCCCTAGTCCACTAGTCCAATAAAATATCAAATTTTTTGTATAGTGGACTCTGTTTCCTACCCATTTTTGTCTAACCAACAATTAATTTGTCTGTTTTTCTTCATATTTTGATGATGTTGCATAGAAGTTGGTTTAATTTTCATGTAAAAATTTTTTCTATCAAAATTTCTCATGATTGAGCTAACACCCACCATTTTGGCTCATAATTTTGAAAATGTCATTGCCACATCATTTTGGTGCAGTTTTATATACAAAAATCTATAAGAATATAATATTTTATTAGTGAAAATTTGTGTTTTAGGTTTTGGCACCCTTCGAAAAACAAAATCCTGGTTCTGTCCTTGACTTGAACCAACTGTTTAGTGATGCCAGCAGTTTTCGCAATTTGATTTTAGAGGGGAAAATTTAATAACTACAACAATTTAGATTATAGATCGTTAGTATAATTTTGAAATTTTAGTTGTGGTCCTTTTGATTCCAAGAAACATTACGGTGAAAAGTGAAATTTATCCTTAGTTATCTTCATGGTAGAAGTAATAGTTAACTCAAGAGGTAGGTAAGATACCCAAGATGCAGCCTTTTGAAGCACACGTCTTAAGTTAAATACATCTGCTTGGGACCACCTGTGAGGATTAATCTTGGTAATTACTCATTACATGTGGATGTGGTATTGCATGTGTCCAAGTATTATTCAAGTTCTCTAAGAAGCATGTATCAATACTTATGATAGAAAAAGAACAAAAAATTGATGATATCAGGATTATTTTTCTTTTTAAGTTATTTTTTGCATGCTTTATGCACTAATTTTGGGTATGGCCTTATCGGGAAAGCTACCATATTTTCCTTCTGACTCTCTTCTTTTGAAATTCAGGTATTAGAATCTTTGAGGATGTGGCTAAATCTAAGGTACCTAAATTTCCTTGAATTTTTACTTGTGTTGACCTCCTTATATTCTTTTATATATCTATCTTCTGTTTGAACAAACATCAAAGAAAAAAAAAATATTGAAAATGGGGAGAACTAAAAAAAGAATTGGGTGTACAAGGAAAAAGGCAAAATGAAAGGGAAATAAGGTAGAAAAGATCCATTCTGCAAAAGATTACAGTAGGTTAACCACTCTTTTTCTTGAACATTTGCATTGCCTTTCTAAGGTCAATTTAAATGAGATGTCTATCTTCGTTACATCATGACTTTTAAAATATTGGTGTAGATACTATAATATTAACTTTGTGGTATTGACTTTGTTTTCAAAAAAAAATATATATGAATGAAGAATAAGGAAGGAAAATAAGATTGTTCGAGTAGTGTCGTTGTCCTTGTTTTTTTGGTTCAAAGAGCATTTTCCTTTCTCGTTGAACTCTCTTGTTATCTTTTGGGGTTTTTTTTACATCCCTAGAGATGTATAAGAGCTTTTTGGGTAGCCTTTTGATATAGTCTTTATCTATATACACCAAGTGTATATGATTGCGCCCCTTTCTTGTGTTTTTCTTTTGGATTCTCACTTATTAAAATAAAAGACTCTTCAAAACTTTTCAATCGTTTATTTAGTTGTTATTTAAAGCTCTTGATTGTTCAGATTTGTTGTCTAGTCTGAAAGTATTTAGTGGTACCATAAAAAATAGAAAAATAAGGAAGTGTAGGTATTTGGATTGCAGCTGACGAGGCCAACCATGCCACACCATCTCCACCATTGGCTACCTAAGCAGTGAGACAGTGTCACATCAAACCGGGTCGAATTGAAGCGTGTAGTGCCCTAGAACTGACTAGAGGCAATCTTTGGAGCGTCTCGAGTTGGGGCACATAAGTCCCCCTTCCTCGGCCTAGCCAAGGGACCTTCTCGAGGGTCCCTTGAGGAACCCTCCAAGGGATTCTCTACCTCACCCTTGGGCACCACACACACAAATGCATATCTCTATCTACTAACTGTACACTACTCCTTGGGTCTTGAGCAGAGCCTGAGGACTCAATCCCCGTGTGGGTGTCTGATGGTCATGGCAATCTCTAGGCATCTGTGACTCCACGCGGAACTATTAGAGACTTGTGGATTGAAGCCTAGAGTTAGTGCATTTGTCAAGGTGCTAGTCCCCTCTCGTAGGGACCGGCCCCTTGATCCGTCTTATGAGAGAGAGATCTCCATCTTCGTCAAAATACATTGAGACAAAGACAATGGGACAAAGTATTAATGTGGGTCAGCTTTGTAAAGAAGGCTTAAGTGTAGGTTGATTTCTGGTTGCTTAAAGCGAAGAGCCATCATGCCCGTCATGAGTTGGCTCCCCCTCCAATCCCCCGTCGCCTATATAAAGGAGGCCATCCTTTCATTAGTAGAATCAACAACACTAGTGCTCTAACCAACTCTCTTGTTCATTGCACTCTCTACCCAACGACCATTAACTCTCTCCCTTCTATTCTCCGTGATTTGGCAATTGTTGAATGACTATAATATTCCCCAAAGGGTATACATTCACCCACGGCCCTTATGTTCGCCACAGAAAGAAAGAAAGCAGATGGATTTTTATTACGAGGAAAATATGTCGATGAATTTGGAAAGGAGGATATAGGGAGTGAGATGGATAGGGCTTAAATTAGAATAGAAGAAGCTATGTGATTATTATTAGATGGTGAACTGGCTAAGACACATACATGGTGATGTTCCATCATCCATGGCAGATGCTTTTTGTTAATGATATTGTTTTAATTCATCTACAAAAGCAAGGGTAAATGCAATTCAAAGTTTGGAGAGAATTTCTAAAATTTAGTGCACTTAAAGATAAGTAATAGTTATAACTAAATATATGAAATGTAACCTTAGTAAAACCAGATTATGAATGAGGCAGTTTGAAGGCTATGAGACCAAAGGGGGAACGATTTTGCTATCTATACTTGATTATATGACAGGAGGGAGAGATTGCTGGTGACGTTACTAACAAAATTATAGTAGAAAGGATTAATCATCTGATCAGTGTGCTTATAAAAGGAGGA
This sequence comes from Euryodendron excelsum, assembly GCA_033060915.1. Lineage (NCBI taxonomy): Eukaryota > Viridiplantae > Streptophyta > Magnoliopsida > Ericales > Pentaphylacaceae > Euryodendron > Euryodendron excelsum. Next base: position 6,192,561 of record CM065381.1, on the reverse strand, counting down.
TGGTAACATGATAAGAGCGTGAAATGGTGCCATATACTCATCGGACATTCCCTTGACACATGTCAGACAGGCATCCAAACATGTTCTATTGTGTTTAAATACTTAGTTTTAGGCCCGTGCATTTTTTTTTATAATTTTTGTGTATACTTTTGTGCATAACATGTAGCAATTTAAGAGATATATAATCAGTGACGTTGGAATTTGGTTTCTCTTGTTAGAAAATGCAAATACATATTGGAAAAATTGTAACGAATGAGAATTTTTATGCAAAAAAAATAATTGAGAAATGGCGTGGAATTGCTGTTTTTAAAATTATGAGGCACAATAGTGGATGCCCTTTTTGATTTTTGAGTGTTGCTCCAACTCCAGCAAGACTCCAACTTCCAAAATAAATTTCAAGGCTATGAAACTAATAAAACAAATGCAGTAACCACAGAAAAATTTATCTATGTATATTTATGTAGTAATCTATGTATGTACATGAATCAACACAAATGCACTGAACAGTCAACCACATGTATAAAAGGCATGAACCAATATAAATATAAGGTAGTAATCTATGTTTATGCAGTAATTTATTTATGTACATTAACCTAACATACACAAATCAACACAAATACAATGAACCCCACAAGAAATGTAGTAATCTATATAAAAAAAAATTATAAAGCGTAAAGAACAAAATAAACCACAATGAGCTATGTGTCGCAAACATAGTATGTAAGTATAAATGTATGTATAGTGAAACACATGTATAATATACATGAACCAAAGAAAATTCAATAAACCACAGAAAAATGTATCTATGTATGTTTATATAGTAATCTCTATATGTACATGAATCTAAAGTACATTAGCCAACACAAATACAATGAAACAGCGAACCACATGTATAAAATGCACGAACCAAAATAAATGAGGTTAATAATCTGTGTTCATGCAGTAATATATTTATGTACATAAGCCTAACAATATACGAATCAACACAAATACAATGAACGTACTATATATCAAAAAAAATTTACAAAGTGTAAAAAAAAAAAAGAAAACCACACTGAGCCACGTGTCGCAACCACATCGATAGTGGCGTTTTTTTATATTGTATATAGATATTAAAACTAGACACATTTTAGACACTTGAAGTACACACATGTCCATCACTTAACCATATATAAAGAACATTTCAAGTTTGACAAAAATAAATTGGGATCCAATTGTAAAATAAAAATAATATAGATTTATACCTAATTTGACCTTTAAGCTTTGGACTAAATAGTTTTAACTTTAATTAGTGTTATCTTACAATTTTTTTATTATATTTAATTAAATACTCATGTATATGACATATAAAATAATATTAATATATATATATATATTTTTATGTTATGTCCATGCCGTGTCATATCTTGCATTTTTTGATAATTGCTGTATTGGCTTGTCCATGTCGTGTCGTGTTCGTAGTTAGGTGAAATGTTTATGTTAAGAAGGGATAGAAGTAGCATCTATTGGAGACAAAATGAGAGAAAATAAACTAAAATGGTTTAGCTATGTGTAATGATACCCAAAGGAAAAGTGATACTGTCCTCATTGAGGGTAACATTAGGGAGAAGGGAAGATCAAAAGTAGCAAGAGATGAGATTGCAAGGAAATGCGTGGTAGCGTCTTTGGCTATTTTGCATTGTTTATGTATCTAGCAACTGTACATGTGAAAAAATAACAGTTTTTAACTTCTGTGAACTTTTCTTTCTTGCTTGGAAATGAGGGTTTTGCAAGAAGGGGGAGTAGAGTATGCTCGGATATTTAGGATTGGTAGGTAACCAGTTATCCCAAAAGCTGAAGTTGTTAGGAAATCAGGGTTTTCTGCAAGAGTGGAGGAGTATATAATGCTCGAATTTTTAGGATTTGTAGGTCCAAGACTCCAAAAGCTTAAGTTGTTAAAGAATGCATCCAACAATGTATATTAAGCTCTTATACCATTCCACGGGTGCGATCTTGTCTCATATGTGCATAGACAAACCAACACCAAACTGAACTGAACGGGATGTACAAATACACACAGAATACAAGGTGCAACAACAAACATAACAGGAAAACAAACAATAAGACAGGACTTTGAACGCAGGACTTCCTAGAAGTTCAACAATTCCCTATATATCTATAGTTTGTTGTCCTACAGTCATCCCACGAGACTGTACTCTTCTTCTTCTTCTTCTTCTTCTTCTTCTTCTTCTTCTTCTTCTTCTTCTTCTTCTTCTTTTAATATTCCACAGAGCATGCTGTGATTGCTAAGGTCGTTTGATTTTGTCTTACTTGCATTTTTTAACGAAACAATAAGTTCTCCACATTAATATGGTGTGCAATTGGAACAAGAAGTTCTCCACATTAAGATGCAAAATATGTAGTTTCCTGTCAACGTGTCAAATTTATTGCTCGTGTTGGTATCCTTGTCATTTAGCTATCTTTCTTCTGATGCTTTCAATGACATACATTTCCTAATATTGCTTAGATTTTGAGGTATGAGATAAATTTTGAACATTTGACTTCACATTTTATGTTCTGCTTCAAAAGTTTTGTGCTTTTGTAGGGTGGTAAAGGTGTTCTTGTGAAGGCCGTTGGTGTTGTTGATGCAAGTGCAGATACTGTTTTTGAGGTGGTTTTGAATGTTGATCGACACCAGAGATATGAGTAAGCTGCACAGACTATATTCTAGGTGCATGACCATATTTTTCCAATCTATCTAATGATTATTTTTCAGGTGGGATATGTTGACAAGTGACTTGAAGGTAGTTGATTCTTTGAATGGACACTATGATGTTGTCTATGCGTCATATGATCCCAGACAATTAACAAGGTAAAGTTTTAAAGCATCTCTATCTATTTTGCAGTACTGAAATTGATTTTAAGTTAGTAAAAAGTTGTTATAAATATGCTAAAACGACTCTCTGACTCTAAAGCTTGATTTACAGGAGTTACCTGGAACCTCATTTAGTTGTGTTGAATGTGTTAAATAGTTTGTGTTGTCTAACTAGAATTTATACTTTACGAACTTCTAAGATTCAGATGATGTGTCCTCGCAATAAGCTGATATTTTAAATGTTACAAGACATCAGGATTCATTCGTCCATTTGGAGTTGCAAACTGGCTTGTTTTTGCAGAAGATGTTTCTCCTATTCTTGTTTGAAGAAAAAGAAAAGAGGACAATGTTTCACCTTCATAAAAATGTTGTTGGGTTGGTTTGTTATTCTATTCTCCTTTATTCTTTTCATTTGTAAGTGTTTTAATTTCAGGGAGCTTATTGGACAACTTTATCCATTTTTGCCCTTCTATCTCTAGTCCATTTTAAAGGTAGTAGGTTGAAGTACATTAGGGTGTCTTAGTTGCTAGATAAAACTACAGACCATTTACCTGCTCCCTTTTGTGGTGTAAGTTATTGGTCAATCCCAACAGGTTATAATGTTAAAGTGCATTTTAGCGGAAGATGGGCTTTGCTTGATATATGCTCTAGTTGAATTGCTATTATCCATATGGCAGGTTTTAATCTTTAGGACTATTTGGCATCCTGTTGTCGCTGATATTGATTATAGGATTTGGTTGCTGCACCTTGAATATTAAAAAAACCATTTTACTGGATTTTTGGCCTCCTCTTTATATATTTGTATATGTATTAAATTTTTCTGGCCGATGGATAGGTGAATGTGCTACCACTGGCCAGCTTTTAAATGCAAGGAAACCTGTTGGAACTGGTGGAAGGACTATTACTTGCTTAACTTTGAGGCAACTTAGGGTTTTGATCCCTTTTCTTCAGTGATAGCATTGTGTCCTTATAAATCCATGTGTTGATTTTCAAGTTTTATCATGTAAAACAATTGAAACAAAGGGTAAAAATGGAAAACAGTGATTGGTGCGATATATTCATTATAGGGCTTTTCTTAAAGTTTCACATGACTATTCCTGATACTTGTGCAGAAGTTTAAGTACATGTAATCATTCTCTACTAAGTACATGTAGCTTGAAGTAGACCACAACTCATTTAATGTGCTGTTGTTGTGTGGTGGTCTGAGGTTGAGTCTCGATAGAACACTTAGAATGGTTGCAAACACAGGCCAGTATTTTCTGTGAGAGTTGAAATGAGAAATATGATTTAAAAATATTGGAAACTTGACACTGGAAGCAGTTTGAAGATGACTGAAACCTTACAAGAATTGGTATTCAGATAGGAAGTGAGTGTTGGGAAAACATACAATCCAAATGGTTCCAGGAAAGTATCATGGGGAAGTTTGCAACATTTGTGTTAAAATCTTTCACTTCCAGTGAATTTTCTATACTTTTTGAGGAGTTCACCATAAAAAAAGAAAAAATAAAAAGGAAAATAAGAGGTTTTACTCAATGCTTGACAAGTAATTCATTGGTTATGAAAGAGATGCGTTAAAAAATGATTTTCCTTCAGAAGAGGTTTTGTCTAAACATTGAATCTGTTGACAACCTTCAACCTCCCTACTTTTGTGGCTGTGAGGTGGAAAAGTAGAGGCTGTAGCTGATGGCAGCTTACACGTCCATACTACTTTCATTCTCACTTGTGTAGTTTTGTATGTTATGAGGTAAGACTGATACTAGATGGGTGCCGCCTAAATCTTTGGCAAACTGGTCATACAAACTAGATGTGGAGTTTTAGGCACTTGTCTGAGAGATATTTGAAGGTGTTTGATAATTGACGTTATGCACTAATCATTCAGTGATTGTCACTGGATGTTAAAGTGTTGATAGTAATTCTTTACAAGTAATTATGGATTTTTTTAGAGAAGATGAAAATAAGACTAGGTCTGTTTCAAGGAATACAAGTTCATACAAAGGAGAAGTTAAAAGGAAAACCTTCGCATTGGGTACTTTTTCTGAGCTTGCCATACTAAGCTTCTTGCCTTGGACTTTGAAAAACCTGTCCATAATTTCTCCACAATGTGTTGTCAGAAGTATAAGGATGACAAAATACGTGTCCTTTTCTTCTTGATGCTGCAAAGCAACAATTAGTTTTCGGGATTGTCTCCTTCTCAGTGGTTCAGTTCCAGATGCTGCTTGTGTGATTTGCTTGTAATTGGTTTTACCCCGATTTATTGTTGTTTGCCCATCAGATTTATAATCTATTAACTGGTTTAACTACTGAGTTTTTCCTCTTTTAACTCACAATATAAAAGGGAATGATATTAATGATTCTAACTGTGACATGTTTCTGGGTTTCCATCATGTCACCTTACCTTATTTCTGCTATTGATGACTCCAGCACTTTGTCATCTGGTTCATACCCTAACCTATATTTTTATGTTCTGTTCCCATGGGAAAATTAGGGCATAGTACCATTAATCTATAGCCACCTAATTGATACCATATCTTATTTTTTACGTTGAATTTGGTGATTAATTTTTAGAACATTGTTCTTTGCCAACCAATCACCTGTATAATAGATGTTCATTGGATCTAAATCTGGCAATTGAAATTGCAATAAAATTTTAGCTTTCTATTTTAATTTATGGACATAGTTGCTTACTCTATAGTGGTAGCAGAACTTTGACTGGGCCCAAATAATATTCAACAAATCTTTTACTCCAAATTGGATTCCCCCTCCCTTCTATTCTCTCATGTGTTTCCTTATGCTGGGGCCCTTTGAAACTGTTCTTTTGCAAACTCTGTTTTTGGAAATTCAAAGACCTTGGACAAGTTCTATTGCCTTGGGGTTCCCACCTATTTGGTTTGTAGTGGCACTATGTGACATTTGAACAATTTAAGCAATGAAGCTGTTAATAATTTTCTCGTATAAAATTTTTGTGAGCTCACAGAGTTTGAGTTGGTAACATCCTTATGCAAGGCCTTCTTTTCTTTGTAAAATGCAGTTCTAATGTCACTCTTTAATGTAATATATGAAAGTTGTTCTGAAAGTCATCTAGTTTCTTTTGTCATCACCTCATAGTTGGTTACTTGATATATCTACAGATGGCATTCTAAGAGAGATTTTGTCTTCTCCAGGCAGTGGTTTCGTGGACAAGATGGAACATATAGTAAGAGAATATTATTTAACCCTTGGTTTCAGAAATCTTGTTATTCTTCGTATAATAATGATTGTCTGATGCATAACAAGGTTGCCTTTGTTTATCATCTGTTAAATCCTGCGACACCTATTGTGACCTGTATTTTGTGTGTCTTAGTCTCTCCCTTTATTGTTTCAGCAATGGAGAATAAAAATTTCTATTTGAGCATTGCATTTATCAATGGTCATTTTAATGCCAAGTTGTTATAGCTGCATTTCTGCGTTAAACTATTGCCATTTTCACTGGGCATCATAATGGTCAGTTCAACAATGGTGATGCTTCAGTTTTGTTGGCTGTTGGTTTGATGATTTATTAAGGGGGCAATTACGTCCAGAATTTCCTTGGAGATAACAGAGTTCTTTATTTGCTTGGCAAAATAGGCTTTGTACCTAGGTGGGAGAGAGGAGTTTCTTGGTTATCTCCAAGGTCTGGTTCTTAGTGGTGATTCTAGCTCCTACAGTATAGTGCATGAAACTGGAGAGAAATGATTTGTTTATATATTTCTTGATATGATATGAACTTTTTGCAGATGAAATTATCTGCTCTCTTATCAGAGAGCGAGCATACTTTTTATGTTTTTGTTGGCTGACAATAATAATGTGTTTATTGTTGCAGCAATATTGCACTTTCCAACTGTACACAAGAAATGTCCTCCCAAATCAGGATACCGACGCACAGAAATTAACCGTAAGACGTTTTTATGTTTTTGAACTGAATCTTCTACACATTTGTATATGTATTACCCCTTCAATACTCCATTGCTCTCTAGTATTGTTGATAGCCTGCTTGCTTTTGTCTTCTGGAATCATTTTGAATTGTTGTATTCAATAAATGACTTCAGGACTACATATTTTCGTGTTCTTGTCCTGAAGGAAATGTCTCTCAAAGGGCTGAACTATGCATGTGATAAAATTACCTGGTGATATATATATTTTAATTTCAGATTTTACATATCCTTGTTTTTCGTTTTTTTAATTGTTTGGTGCAGTGGCAAAGGCAGAATTTTCTTTTTTTCGGTTTGGGTTTTGAAGGGAGGGTGGGTGGTGGGGTTGTCAATCAGTGATCAGCCTTTTCGGAGGAATAAAATTACCTTGGCCATGGCTAAAAAATGAAAAAGAAACAAAAGACTTGCAAATTAAAAGAACAAATGATCAATTTACTTCTTTTATTCCAAAAGTAACCATAAAAATTGACTGTACTTACATAATATCTGAAAAATTTTATGTTTTTAACTGTTTAAAAATTGCGAAAATAAACAGGAAGTTTGAATAATTATATTGGTGTCTAATTATAAATAAAAGAAAGTATTTGCAGTAAAGTATAATTTTCAAATAATTGCGTATGTCAGTTTTGTTTGTGTTGTTATAGGATGTTTTGGACTTAATCTTTTTGTTATTGAGTTTTCAATCCCATTGTTCCTACATAGAACAGCTAAATTTTGAATTGCACATGGCACAATATTAGACTGTTCACATTGAATTAGCACCGAAAGGCCCGTGTTGGCATAAGGAAAAAGGAACATGATGCTTGTGAGCTTTCTTTTTCGCTTTGTTTTGATCCAACAGTGAAGGGCTACACAATGGGGGGAGCCAATCCCATACCCACAACCCCTTCACCCAATGAAGGTGGGATTCAATCACAGGTCTCTAGTACCAGACCAGGATGTTTTATCAGATAAGCTAGTTGGAACCTTCCTCTTGATCAAATGGGTCATATAAAGTAAACATGGGACCAATGATGAGAATGGATTATCTTCCAGCCAATGATGAGAAGCAGCAGGAGCATGTAATGGACAGAAGACCCAACTTCTCCCCTTATGCTTGGGTGGCCCCTCCTCCAGATAGAGTTAAGTTTAATTATGATGTGGCTTATTTTCCTAGTTCCAATCAGGGTGCGATAGCTGTTGTGACGATAGCTCCGGAGTCCGGGCATTGCTTGATCATAGGCAAATCGTGGCTGCTCAACAGAATGTGCTGAGGCTAAGTGATGCGGAATAAAGAGACCCAAGAGTCTTAGATTTCTTAGAGTTAGTAATTTTGTTAGGATTGTTATTTTAGAGCTTAACCATGTTCCTTGCTCTAAGTAGAAAGCAGGCTTCTCTGACGGCCTTGGAAGGTCACTGTTTGAAAATCATAAAATTGTGCTCCTCAGAAGATATGCCCCTGAAGGCTGCACCATGAAAGCAGTTATCAAAGACTTCAGAATTTTGAAGAAAGATCTAGATTGCTCCTTCTCTAAACTTATGTCGAAGTCAGTAAAGGAGTTTTTGTTGTCTGGAGTTGAGGTTGCCCAAAGGGAGGTGACGAGAAGGCATGAATGTTGCTTCCTTATTCTTGATGTGGTGGTTATGGTGGGAGAGAGATAGGAGATCTTTTCAAGGTGTTTAGAGCTCAATCCATTGTCTGAAATTTATGAACGAAAGGGAGCTTTTATAGATCTTATCAACAAGAGTGGTGTAATAATATTTCACTTACCTGTTCCTTGTTTTACTTGCTGTATATTTGAAGTATGCCATTAGTGGTTAAGCAACAAGGGGGTTGTTTCATTTTCAAGGTTGATGAGTTGGATATTCAGAATGATTAAATGTTCTCAAGCATTGAAGACATGGATTTCTGGTGTGCTTTGCACAGGTAAAAAGTATTCTAGAGGTAGATGATTTCAATATTGAAAACGTGGAAAGATCTGAAGTGGTGAGGGGTAGCAATCTGTACAGTGATGGAAGTGAGGAAAGATATAGGACTAATAAGTATGACATTCTTTTATTTCTGTTTTGTCCATGAGATTCTGAATTTGGATCTGTTGAACTCCATGTGGTTGATCAAGGCACTAGTTTAGTTTCTTACTGCCAAATTAAATTGCTAACTTTGGTTCATGATATCCATTTTAATAGTTGGGAACCTTTTGTTGGCATTGGCAACCTAGTCGGTAACATAGATATGAACCCTTTGAAAACACATCTCAAATAGTGAGAACTGTTTGCTTTCACATGCAGTTTACCTACACCTTTTTTGTCAACTGCTCAAATTCTTTGAAAGGGCAATCTTATTCAAGTTTTACTCGTTCTGCGTACAAAGTATTTCCTGCTTCCTTCCATGGATGCTGATAGTTTATGTTCTAATGTGACCAGTACTTTTCATAAATTCAAACTGATTACTTGAATGCATATCTAACATGTGTATTATTTTATCTGGTTAAACAGTTTGTTGCTGTTGATGAGTATGATATTTCTATTGTAGCTTCATCATGGGAGATCAGAAGTTTGAACACATCCCTTGCTTCAAATGGTTCTAGATGTCTTGTAACACAAATGCTAGAGTTCCACTCTGTTGGCTGGTGTAGGTGGAAGGATAATCAATGCTCAAAGTTTGAAATGACTGTCCCTTATGCATTGTTGAACCAAGTGGCAGGTGACTATTTGCTATTTCTTATACCAACTTTTGTATAAACTAGTTGAAAGTCGAACAGTTCTGAAGCCACCAAATAGGTGGCCTCTAACAACTAAAACCGTGATCTTTGTGGGAGACTTCTTAATTGCTTGGATTTTCAGATATGGTTGATATCAGATTAATGGAATTAACCTGCTATGGTCCTTATGCAATGTTGGCCAAAGTGGTGGTTGGGTATAGTTGTCATTTCTTACACCAATTTCTGTATAACCTGTTGGAAATCAGACAGTTCCAAGATATCCAAAGATAGGGTAGCCATAACCAATTAAAACCATGATCTTCATGGGACATGTTATTTTGTTGGTTGACCTGATCTGTATATGAGGACCTTCTAAACTACCGGTTTTGGCTGACATGACTTATTCCTCACGTATTGGTACTTCTAATGTGAGGAAAGCTTTACAACTGACCAATGTTACTAATAAGGCATGACATGTATGCAACTGAATTATGAGTGGTCCTATTTTAATTGTTCACAGTGCACAAACACTGAAATAACTGGTTATCTTCTCCATAATAGGAGCAGTGAAAGTACTATCGGAAATAGTCCTTGGGTAAGTTTTTTTTGCCATTGTCAACCTCTTAGCTGCTCTGCAGAATCCTTGAAGTTTCACCTTTACACATCTCATAAGTCTACGTCTCCTGCATAATGTGATTAGATTGCCAGCATCCACACCACCCGCACCCCCACTTCCCTCTTCTTTTTCATGTGCCCTTCATAATCTCCTTCCACAAAATGGTTCTCTAGACCCATGTGCCTCCCTTGGTTCTTCGAAGAGCATTGTGAGTTTTGCTTTTATGGCATAACTTGAGCCTATTGGGTTGCAAAAAAAAACTGCTACTGTACTATATGTGGATATGCTTTCTAAACAAATTATTTTGGTTTGCTTTGGGAATTATCATCAAAGTTAATTTTGTTAATCCCATCTATGGAGAAGTGATCTGGGGAAAAGATGGGAGTTGGGGCAGTTTCTTTGGCTTGATGGAAGAGGAGACAGCAAATAAGCAGTCCTTCATCGTCCTAAAGACAACCCTTTAGTTGGATAAGTTGGATGACGTAGAAAAGCTCTAGGGAACTTGGAGTAATCCAGGTTAATGACCTTTGTGTTGGGCTTTGCTTAATGAAAGCTTGTAGGTTAGGATCAAAGTTATAAGAATGGTTGTAGGGTTTGTTACTCAAAAGGGGCTGCAATAGTTATGATATAAAAGTGTTAGGTCCCTGAATTCTCAGAATACTTTGCTTGAAGCAATGGATGGTCACTAAATTAAGGTTTTAGCTGTTAAATTGCTGTGAATAGGAAGGGGAAAGTTTTTAGGCCCTGATATAGTATGGTTTCTGGAATGAAATAGGCTATCTTTGGCAGCTACAAAGAGTAAATTGTTAATGGTAACTTGGCTGATTTTGGTGGAATAGGAGTACAAAAAGTAGAAGAACCAATAAGGCTTCACCTTTTTAAGAATTAAGCATAGATATTTAGAAGCATTGCTCAGATATGTATAGACTGCAGTAATTTTTCCTGTTGCTACTACGATTAGGATAATAACATAAGGATCTTTGACTTGTTGGGTATGAAGACTACTCTAGACCAATGAAAACCACATATATGACCTAGTAGTAAATATGTTGTCACGGATCGAAATTTTGTTTTGGTGTATTGTTTCGAATAGCACGGAAATGGAAATGTTTCGGAAAATTTCAAAAGTAACAAATACTAATTTAGTAAAATACAACCTTTTTGTATTTTCTCAATAAAAATTGTACAATATTTATGAAAAATTTTAAATTCGTGTCTACACAACTTATTGTTTTGGAGTATTGCATTGTGTTTTAGTGCATTGCACTATATTCCGTGTGTTTTGATGGAAAAGTGAAAATTTCATTATTCTACTAGTGCTTCTTTTTGCTCTCTCAGGAAACGAAAATTTATGTTACTTAGACTCAGGTATGGGTGTCGAATGCGGGTACGTGTTCAAGTGTCAAATTTATCTAATTCTCATGTCTAAGGATACTGAGACACAGTTAGATTTCATATTTTTAAATTCTTTTGTTTTTTTAAGGAAAAATAGCATTTACAAGCTAAAATATATCATTTTATACCTAAAATGAAAGTCTTGCGCTTAGTTTTATAGTAAACTCAATTAATTATACATTCTTGTTAGATGCATGTCCAACTAGTGTCGAGTGTCAAGTGTTGAGTGTTGGGTGTCAAGTGTTGAGTATCCGACACAGGTATTTTACATATTTAAAAGAGTCTAGGTAACATAGATGGAAATGTTTTGGCCGTTTTGATGGAGACAAATGAAGATTTTGTTCCTTGTATATCACTGCAAATTTAAAAATAACTTGAAAAACTTTTGACTCCTAGAACTTAACAAACTAAACAATTTGACCATGGTATATTAATTTGTACAGTGGCAACTCTAGAAATTTTTGTAGATGCGGTCGTACCAAAACTTAATTTCTAATTTTAAAATCATAACTCAGAAAATTTTAATCTATTGATGCTATTATTTTTGGTCAAAAAAATACAATTATATGTACTTTTACAATTGCACTTGACAAGGTTTCATATTTTGGAATCGATGCATAAGAACCTCACCAACAAACCAGGGAATTGAGAAAAAATTATAAAAGCCAATAAAAACTATAGAAATAAGCACATAACAAAAACCAATCAACCCCAGTCGTGTCCCAGGCCTGTCCGTGATTCAACTCTTTATAATATTAAAAAAGGTTTTTATTTTATAACTTCTTAAAATGTGAGTGTTCAATTGACCACATAAGTACATATGTGGTGCTGCCCATGAATTTGTAGAAGAGGTGTCATGTCAGCCCTATTTGAATTTCCCTGTTTCTTCATACTCACCCCACGCCCCAGAAAACTCGCCAAGGGTTTTGTAATATTGTAGCATAAGTTACCACAAGCATTGAATTTAATCTCAGTGCTTGGATTTAATGTAACAAATTACTGGCAAGAGAAAAAGAAGAAAGGGTGAAGTAGTTTGTAGGGTGGATGAGTGAAGTAAAATAAATTGACAGAAAGAAGGGAACAAAAAGATAGAGTAAAGTTTTTTTTTTTTTGTTTTTAATTTCCTGATTCTGTAACAGTCAGCAACATACTTACAATGTGGAAAGTAACTTATTGGAAAAAGTGTACAATGTAGAAAGTAATTTTAGGCATCAACTATTGCTATTGCTGGACAATGTCATGACAATTGCTGGACAACATCAAAAAAACCTTATAAGGTGTTACTGTTAATTGCATCCGAATTGATGTTTTCTTGGGTTGTGATTTCCAGGTTTAAAAGAATATATTGGAGCAAATCCAGCACTCACATCTCAATCATCGACCACAATTGTGCCTTCGAAATTTTCAGATGTTTCTTCATCAAATAGTGAATATGAAGATGCAGAAGTGGCTGATGAGTTCTATGATGCAGTTCCTGCTGATTCATCATCTGACGATGAAGAGAGTGACAACGAAGTAGAGATTAACAGTAAGGTTTGCCTTTTTTCTTCTTTGTTTTTGTTGTAAATTGGTAACTGTTAATTTTTTATGAATGCATGCACATCAAGTGAGGTTTACGTCAAAGGCCTTTGGATTTGAATCTATTTCATTTACTCTTATCAGGACAAAAAAGTGAAACTGAAGAACATATCATGGGCTATCACAGGCTTGGCTTTGGGGCGAACTTCAGGTCCGCTCCTCTTTGGTAAACACATAATAAAATTGCATATCCACAAGTTTTGCCACTTGTAAATTGTCAGCATTGAGAGATGCTATTTTTTTTTTTATTTCACGTTTGTTTTTAATAAGTAATTAGAGAAAAACGCAGTAAAGGGGTGAAACCCTGACAAATCTGATTTATAAAAAAATATGCGATCTGTCTCCATTGCCTATATATCTACAGATATAGACAAGTTATCCAAAACACAGACAAAAGATGATAAACAAAAAGGAATAGAATTGGACATCAAATAGAACAGGGAAACGAAGATGCTCACACTAGGAATCGGAGGCTCCTCACATTTAAAAGCTCAACCATTTCTCTCCCTCCAAATGTTCAACATTGCACAGAGTAGGACAACGTTCTATATCTTTCTCTCCCCCCTTCTCGGGCTTTCTCAACCCTAACAAGACATCGAGGCTCCAATGGATGGAGGCATCACCCAATCAACCCAAACAAAGAACACCATAGTCTATATGTCTCTAGCCAGTAGACAATGTAGAAGAATGTGGTTGACCATCTCCCCACCATTTTTACACATGTAGCACCAATCAAAAATAACTTTACGTTTCTTTCTTAGGTTGTTCCCTGTTAGAACAGCCTCCAGAGAAGTTGTCCACGAAAAAAAGCTACCTTAGGAGGAGCTTTAGTTCTTCAAATACCTTTCCAAGGGAAAGAGCTCACAATTTGACCACACAAAGCTCGATAAAAGGAACGGACCGAAAAAGGCCATTACCGGAAGCTTTCCAGACTAGATCATCCTCCCCCTCGCCACTGGTTCTACAATCATACAACAAATCAAAGAGTGTAGTCATTGAGTCCACCTCCCAATCTTGTAGAGTCTTTCTAAGCTATGGAAACCAAACAATCCTGCCTAAAGAAACCGTAAAGCAACTCCCCACAGAAGCTTCCTTATCTTTTTGCCAACACAAAAAGACCAGGAAAAATATTCCTTAGAAGCATATGACCGCACTAGCTGTCCAACCAGAATCTCTTCGCCCATCTCTGATTTTAAAAGCAATGAACTTACCAAAGTCGTCCTCCCAAATCCTCATAATGCCTTTCCAAACCTACACCCCAAATGGCTCTTCAATAGAATCTCTTGACCAACCACCCCCAAACATTTCGATACTCCTTTGTCATCACCCAACACCACATTCTGTCCCAAACTTCCAAACCCACTTACCCAATAAGGCCTTGTTAAAGATCCCTAGCCCCCTGATGGCTGCCCCACCCTCCTCCAAAGGCTTGCAAACTCTTAAGAACCCACTAGATGATACTTGAACTCATCACTAACAACACCCCACAGAAAATCTCTCTGGGTGCTTCTCAAGCATCTTGGACATTGAGCTAGGAATGGTGAAGACAGACCTAACATATGTACGAACATTAGAAAAAGTACTTTTATTGAGTCAAGCACCCCCATTTAGATAAGTATTGCCTCTTCCATGTAGCAAGCCTCCTCTCAAGCCCTGAGGTTGTCTCCTTTTTGCCTACGCTGATGTCACCAACCTTTGCAAGGAACACCCTAAGGTAGTCCTCCTCGGCACCTTAATTATCTCAACTGAAAAAGTCCTCCATTCATTGCCACTACAAAGATTGAAGCGTATTACACTATTTGTTGATGTATGAAAGAATTTCCTAGGAACTTGTTTATGCAAATATTGCCATTGGAATTTGATATATTGTGTACACATCCAATGTTTGGGCCTGAGAGTGGAAAAAATGGTTGGAATGGGCTTCCATGTGTCCATGATAAGTTTAGAACTGGGTGTGAGGAGTCAAGAGTTTCATGGTGTTGAGAGATTTCTTGATATTTGGCAAAAAAGGGGTATATAATGGTTGAAATGTCATATGCAAAGCATGATTGGCACGCAGCTGGGTCACAATTCATAACCCATACGATGGGGAGAATTTTGGAGAAGTTGAGGTTGGAAGCGTCTCCAATTAATACAAAAGGGTGCGATGCGGAGTTGAATTTGGTGGAGAATACAGTGAGTGATAGCTTTGAATTGTATTATGGGTTGTTTGTCTATAATAATAATGCAATGGAGCAATTGGAGCGGTCTGGACTTGGCGTTTGAGTCTCATGAAAAAATTGTATGGGCATTTGCATGATGTTCTGAGGAAGCAATTGTTTGGAAAGGCGGAGGGATTGGTGATTCCACGGGAGAGACTAGTGTTTTCAAAGCTGCCTCAAAAGAAGGGGGCTGCATTGCCTCCTCCTTTAGATGCTATAACAGGCCAAACAATGTTACCTCTAAAATGTAGTATGCTAGGGGTTTACTTATATAAAGAACATTTAGACATCCAATAGAATATAGATTATTTTTCCAAATTAATCATATGAAAGCCCATTTCTAGGAGCATTATAGCCCCTTCTTTTTGCATTTTTTTGGCCAAATATCCATTCTCCCCAGATTTTCGATCACTATATTTGATTTTTCCCTCTTTAGGTAACCTTCAGGAAATTAAAAAAAAGGAGAACAGATTGGATCACTCCATTCACTATCTTGGAATGGAATTGTACCATGCTTTGGAACGGAATGTCATTCCAAAAACATAAATTGTTTAGGGAATTAGCATTTTCTAGTAACACTGGGCCAAAACAATTAGAAATCTATAATATAGCATGTGAGATTGGTACTTCTTTTCTTGTATATTTCTCATTTTTTTTAGGCAAGTTTTTATGTTTTTGCTTAGAATAAAATTTGAATTTAGTTATAGTAAATATGTTGATAATACTAAGAAACATGCTATTCTTCCTCAAAATTTGTAGCTACCAGGATGTGTATTTTGCTTTAAAGTGAGAAGCTCTTATTCAACCATATCATTCTGTACATAAATTATGAATAAATTTTCTGGTTGTATAGTATTACTCTAATATGAATTATTTGAAACTTGGATCACATTTTCTTTATGTTGGTTGGATGATTAGAATGACATAATTGGAAAGGTTGTGGTTTTGTTTTGGGCCACAAGCATAATGGCACAGATGGGAAAATTGCTAAGAAGCACAGACACTTCTAAGTATGTGTAATGTTTGTGTTAGACACAGTATTCGACACGACACTCGTCGGACACTACTGAAGCAACATCCTCCTCTTTAGAAAGCTGCGCCCCATCAACCATCAATCTTCCTATGTGATTGGATCATCTGTACCATCTTGTGGAAGAATTTAGTATTTCCATCCCCTTCCTTAGTATAGATAACCCTTGACTTCTATCTCTAGCTTATCTCCTCTGACATCGTGAGTTTCCCTATGTCATCTTTTTTATCAGGCCTACCGCCTTCTCTTCTTCCCCAAGATCCTCTCACACTTCATATTTCATCTAACTCCTTAATGGGTTTCAACAAGCAAGCGACCCGAACCCCCACTTTGCCAAAATCCTCCTTGTTCTACCTTTTCATTATGTCCTTTAAGAAGTCTTTAACTTCTTAGCCAAAATGAATCTAGAGCATCCTTCCACCCTATAGCCCTCCCTCCCACCAACCTCTAAACCGTCTTTGTAAAACCTTGCTCCCTAACCCGCATATTATCGAACCTGGACGAAGGCCCAAATCTAAGACCCCCACAATCAAGCATATTTGGAATATGACTTGACACTGCCCTCGGAAGGCAAGACTGCACCATGTCTAGGAAATGCTCCTCCCAATTTTTGGAGTTCAAAACCTATCAATCCTTGACACGGATGGATTGATCCTCGTGTTACACAACGTAAAACACCCTCGCTCCATCAATGCCTCTTCCACAATGAACACTGAGAACTTATGCATACACCCCAATACATCCTATCTCTTATAAGGAGACGTTATGACATTGAAATCCCCCCAAGTGCACCACATGCTGGCTCAACTAGCCCTGGCAACTGTCAACTCTTCCCATTGAACTCTTCTTTTCTTTACCTCCTGTGGGCCATATGAACACTTGAAAAATCCCATTGGAACCCATCCTCCACCGACTTGAAGAGAATTGATACTAAAATAACCCAACTTCACCTCGACAGAAGACAAAATTCTGGAGCCCCACATGATTAGAATACTTGCGTCCCATCCACACCAACACTAGACCACTCTATCTAACTGCCTCCTCCACAGGCTTTGTACTGTGTAGCACCATTCACCCCAATACATCCTATCTCTCATGAGGAAATGTTATAACATTGAAATCCCCCCAAATGCACCACATGCTGGCTCAACTAGCCCTGGTAGCTGGCAACTCTTGCCACTGAACTCTTCTTTTCTTTACCTCCTGTGGGCCATATGAACACTTGAAATATCCTATTGGAACTCATCATCCACCAACTTGAAGAGAATTGATACTAAAAATAACCCAACTTCACTTCGACAGAAGACAAAATTCTGGAGCCCCACGTGATTAGAATACCTGCATCCCCTCCACGCCAACACTAGACCACTCAACCTAATTGCCTCCCCCACAGGCTTTGTACTACCTCTCTAGTAACAACTTCCATCTTAGTTTCCTACAAACAGACCAAGGCACCTTGGGACTTCTTCGACAAGTTCTTGACCACCATTCCTTTATCTGGGTCATTAAGAATTTAAGACCCCTCACATTCCAAGATATAACTCGGAGCTTGTTAAGGAAAACAAAGGAATTACACCGCCTTCCCTTCTCTGAACTACTGCCACCCTTCTTGTAGTTATTGGCACATTCCAATTCTTTAAGTTCACTAGCTAGCGTTGATGGACTTTTTCCTCTCCTCCATCATATCCCTCATTTTCCATCTCTTCTCTTTAGTTATCAATAGCCTCTGAACAACCTCCTCATACTCTTCATAGGAAGCGACTAGCTTTCCAAATTTCTTCGTACAGTTCAATATCCAATCCAACACCTCCTCATCCTTTTCAACAGAAGCTGCATTTCCCTAGTTCTCCACCTTCCCCTTCCACTAGCTCTTGCCCAAGAACAGCCAAAGGGGTGCATTCTAGTGGTAGAAACCCTTCTACCTCTTCCCCATTTTTCCTGTTTGAAATATCAACAAGCCCATCACCATAATCAAGATGCAAAATCTCAGAAGACAGGTTACCAACAGTCATTCACTACCACCTCTCCACTCTTAATATGTGTTCCCACAATCAGTTCACCTCTCAAACTTCCTCCGCTAACACTTCCCATCTATTGAACAGTCTTACTGCCTTCCCTTCAGTCTGAACTCCCCTAGCAGCCACTGCGAGATTATCACAATCTCCACAGAAAGGTAGCAAAGCCTCTGGGATGGCTCGCTTCTCTCAACGGAGACTCCTTTCCTATTTATACCCGAAGAGAATGGTCAGACAGAGGAGAATTGTTGGTTCTTAATTAACTTTCTTCACTTGGCCAGAGGATGACTCTCTCATATGCATTCCCCCCTCAGAAACCCCCGAGATCTTCGCCTTGCCCTTTCCCTCCTCCTCTGCAACCTTCCTGAGCTCTTTTCTGGAACCAATCTCCTTATTTCGAACTTCTGGCAGCAAAGAAAAGGATCTGGACATCAAATGAGAGAAGCCCCCCCTCCTCTGATTGAAAGAGTTGCACTTAACAGCCTGCAGCTTCTGGACATTCAAATGATCTTTATTTCACATGTTTTTTTTTACCCTTCTATTCGCATTAATGTCACAAGCATGTACCAGCCATGAAAGATGTTTCCTGGTGTGGGAATACTGCTGCTTAAATTCTACCAATTGTTCTTATATCCACTTTGAGAGCCTATGCATGGGATACATGGAATGGCTGTTCTAATAGTTGACCCTGCCAAATGCTGTACTATATTGTTTCTCTATTATGCCACTGAGCACTGTTGTGTGATTCATTTTATGATTAATGTTTATTGCTTCGTCAGATGATAGTCTCTCCTATTGTAATGCATCTTCCAGACTTCCAAGAATTTTTTGTACTGTAGATCTGAAAAGAATAAAAAAACCCTCTATGCTTGTAACATATAGCTTCTAGCAGTACTGACCTCTGCTATTTCTTTTCCCCTTACATTAACCTGCTTTAAACATTTGTCTTGTCCTTGGATGCAGATCCAGGTTTGAATAAGGATCTACATCTAGATGTACCTCCGATCATTGTTGATGAAAGTCAATATCATGGTACCATGCACCAAGGGAGGAATGAGACTGAGACTAATTGTTGGACATCTCCAAGCGGTACGGGATTTATGATCCGGGGGAAGACATATTTGAATGATAATTCTAAGGTGGGTATTTTTTCTACTTCAAAATGATTGGACCAACATGAATGCAGTCTAGAGAACAGTCTGGGTCCTGGGATTTCAAAGATAGTCAGTCTGAGATGTATCAAGTCTTTCATTTTCTTTTTCTGTTGTTTTTTTGAGCAGTTTCTCATAATTAATTTCAATAATGGAGCCCGAGAGCACCATGTCTCACACACTTTCCTCTCTTATTTTTCTTCTTCTTGTTGATTGCTATATTAAACCATATGAGTCAATTAGCATACTTGGGTAGCTAATCAACTGTGACAAATACTGGAGATAGCGAATGATTTTCCAAGTTTGTTGCGTACTATGGTACACCCTATAAAAGGTTGTTTTGTTTGGAACGTTGCAAATTTTACTGTTGGAAGTTTTTATCTTTCTTTGAAGAATAAAGGTTTATAAACTGGTTCCAAATAATCTTTTACTGAAATTGATACTGAATTGAATTCTTTTGAATATCAACAATGTTGTACTTAACCTGTTTTCAGGTAATGGGAGCAGATCCGCTACTGAAGCTCATAGCAGTTGACTGGTTTGAAGTTGAAAATTGCATCAGTAAGGTTGCATTGCATCCCAGTTCTCTTCCTCAGGTAGGGGATTGATTTTTCCAATCCATTTGTTCCATATGATAGGTGAAAATCTGGAACAATTTCAGTATATGGCATGTCATGCAAATACTTGCATCCATATTGCTAGAGTCGCTCAATTCTCAACAAAACCCTTAGTTTTGCTTGACATTTTAGTCTTCACTTTAAATAATTTAATAACAGAAATTGATTCCAAAACCCATCTTAGTATGACTTTTCAGGACAACAATCCTGTCTAGCAACTTATGTAATTCCCTTTGCTTTTGTGTTTTCTTCTGTTTTTTGCTATATTATTATGAATACATAAGGGAGAGAACCCTAATTTTCTTGTTTTTCTCTCACTTGCTATATAACGTATTCTATTTCTTTGCTGTCTTCTCCTTCCTCTTTTCTTCTTTTTTCTCCTACTGTAAATTTAACTTTATTATTCTCATTGTTTATGTTCTTATTATTAGTATTGTTTCTATCGTTATTTTTATATTTTTGTTGTTGTCATTATTGCTGTTGTTGCTGTGGTCATTGTCATTGTTCTTATTATTATTATGAGAACTGCAACTCGTAAAAAGAAACTAGGTCTCGGTGTTTAATGTTTCTCATGAATGTAGCAAAGTAGAAGATACTGTGTATAATTAGTGTTGCGATGCTGGGAAGAATTTGTTGTTTCTTATGTTTTTCTCTCAAGCTCTCTTGAGCCTTTGAATGGTAAAGGCAGGCTTACACATCCTCTTTCTTCTGTTAGGGAATTTCCTATATTAAAATTGGTTGTATGGAACAACCTTTGTGACTCGCGGGTAAATTATCCCCTTCAATGCAGATGTAGCTAAAAACTAAGATGTCACAAAACTTCTGCCTCTAGCTTTATTATAGCTTCGCTAATTGACTTGTGCACTGCTATATTTTTAGCTGCAACTTATTCTTCGGTGACATCCAGACTGATTGAACCCAAAAACCAAACCAACCACTTCAGGCTGGTTTGGTGTTTTTGATCTCCTGGCTCAGTTCTATCTGTAGTACTATCTTAGTTTTGGTTCTGGATTGAACCTACCTGACCCAAAAGCCTATCCTAGTTATCTGTGTTGATCACTGTCTCACATTGCCTTGCACCTCCCCCCCCAAAACAAATAAATAAACCAGAACCAACCTGAGCCAGCCAACTCTGTTTGTTTGGTTCGGTTCAGTTCTATGGAGTAATCACTGTTCTGGGTTGTCAATGCAAGGATGAAGTTGCTTTGGTTTAGTTAGGCGGTCTACTATGAGCCAAACCAATCTGAACCTTGTCCAACTGCTTCATTACCATTCCCATGTATGAGAATTGGTGAAGAGAAGGAATCGAAGGTGCTGCGGTTGCCCAATGCAACTGTTGTACTTAAAAGAGTTCACCCCTCTACTCCCCAGGCCATTTGAGATATGTGAATTCACCAGGTCCAAGGTAGTGTATGTTGAATCCTTATCTGATATGGTGCTGTTGTCTATGTTAATGAATTGTGCAAAGTTTTGGTATACCCGAATGTAATATAATTTGTTACCTAGCTTCATGCTCTCTCACAATTTTGGTCTTTTCCATTTTATCCTACTCTTCATAAGTATTACATCAAAGGAAGCCTCTTGTACAAATAAAGGCAAATTTCTTAAGCAACATGAGAGAGGCTTAAATCAGATTTGAAAACATCATGGATGTCATTTGAGATTATTTGGGCTTAAGGTCCCTACTTTTGGTATTTTGGATTGTCATCATTTGTGTTTAACATTGTTTTTTCAATTCCAGTCAGAAGCTGGAAAAAAACTGCCGTTCATCCTTGTCGTTAATCTCGAGGTATGTATAGGAATGCCTTTTTAATCTCCTTCTTTTCTTGATTTGTACCTAATTTTGAGATACCATGCATCTGTCAGGGATCAATTTGTTTGGTTTTAACTCTAGGTAGTAGTAAAATCCGCCATTTTTCATGCGGTAACTACCTGTTTCATCTCCTTAAAAGAATTAAGCACAGCTCTAACAAAGTCCACACTTGTGCTTACCATTGTGTAATATTGACATGTTCAACCAACTACACGTTTTAGAAGATGCTTGGTATCCTAAAGTAGGACCAAGTATTTAAGTCAATGAAAATTTAAATAGAATGAAATGATTTTGCAAGATGGAAAATTGTTCTCTTACCCTTGCTTATACAGTGAGTTGTTAGTATTCATATTTAAAGAACTAGTTCAGAATACAGATAAAGAGCAGAAGTAGGAATGATTTTGGAGTCCAAAAGAAGCTTAATGGGAAATTGAAAATGGAAAGTACTTTGCAAGGGTGCAATGACTGTCCTAACTAGTAAATAGTAATCTTGTTGATAAAATATTCCCAAAAAAAATCATTGATCGCAATGCAAAATATCATCATTCGTGTTCTTGGTGCCACAAAATTTCAGTTCACAATTCAGAAAGAAATTATGGTTTTTTGTTGTTTCAGGTTCCAGCAAGACCTAACTACAGCCTGGTTCTATACTATGCTGCTGACAGACCTGTAAATAAAAATTCTTTGCTGGGTAAATTTGTTGATGGTTCTGACATGTTTAGGGATTCGAGATTTAAACTAATTCCAAGAATTGTTGAGGTAGGGATTGTTTTGCCAGTATCAAAATGCAAGTAATTTCTCCAGCTTCTTTGTCATGCTTTCTGTGCTATTGAGTAACAAATGGTTTTGACAGGGATATTGGATGGTTAAGCGTGCAGTTGGAACAAAAGCTTGCTTATTAGGGAAAGCAGTTACCTGCAAATACCTTAGACATGACAATTTTCTGGAGGTAAAAAGCCTCAATTCCACCATGCTTGAATTTTTGTCGTCCTAATATTAAACATGGTGATGATTAGAAATAGAAAAATTATTTGGTATGTCTAATATTGGAATGACTTCACGTTAAATGTGAACTTAATAATAGTGCATATTTTATTTAATAGTGTACTTTGGAGGGGAGAACTGTTTGCTTAGTATTACAGAGTTTTCACCTCTTCCTTGTCCCTCTCTCTTCCTCTCCTTCCGGTGCATCTGTTTTCTTTTTATCTTCTTACAACTTCATAATTGATACTAACTATATCAACTCTGCATATCTGCTTTTTAGTTGGCGTTCACTATGTGAATTTGTGGCCAACCCTTGAACACGAATTAATTTTGTTTCAGAACATATTTAGGAGCTATTATTATTTTGCATATGAGAAACCTGTAATATTACACCTGCACAAAGAGAAAGGTACAAAGTGAAATATTTCATCTGGACAAAGGGAACGGAGGAAATAAAGGCTTCAAAGGATGAGGATCCTTCAAGCCAAAAGGAGAAACGAATACACAACTCACTATCAGCGGGATATATGACTGGAAGACCCCTGCAGAATATAAAATTACAAGCTGGAAACCCTGTGAATTCCAACTAGAGTACCATAATTCCCAACAGCCGCTAATATTGACCCCCTGCCCAGGGTTAATATTGACCCCTAGCTGCGTTATGGAGGATAAGTAATCAGCCCTATCATCAGCTGATCGAGCAATTCTTTTCAACATTCTGCTTCTAAAGCCATGACAATATACCAGATCTATGACCACAATGCTAAGAATCCAGGGGTTGATACTTGCTTATCCTGAACGGCCTTACATCTTCCTCAATCACAATGGCAAAGACTGTCATATGAATAGCTATCCTCGTGCCTTTTGAGAGGGCTGAAAGGTTTTCCTTAATAGCAAAACTGAGCCCTCCTGTCGAGAAAAGAACAGAAATCCCTGTGGCATCTCCACCAACTTTTTGTGAGTTCAACGAAAACAAACAAGAAATTTGAATATTTTAATGTCCCTTCTGCGGAGTGCAGAGACTCCGGCAAAGTGCTGAATAGACTATTTTAGGGATAAAAGGGCATATCTTCCTGTCACTCAATGTGTGTATATTGCTAAATTTATTGGTGATGCAACCCCAAGGGGGCAAAGCAAAGATAAAATGGGAATCTGTCTAATACCTGTCATTGCACAACCCAAAGTCTTAGCTTTCTCACTGGTAGATTAATACTTTGAAGAATGTATCAAGCAGGGATATACTGTCTCTTGAAGAACCCTTATAAGTTGCTGATAAAGTTAAAAACCTTTACTACAAACCAAAAAGAGACCGATCATTTAAGAAAAGGTGGCTGCAAGTTTCATTACTTTTGCATATAACAATTTGGTCCTCCTCGCTAGGTGCAACTCAATCATATAGACCATGTTTTGAGCTGCTGACCAGGGCCTCAACTTTTGGCTGATCCTTAATTTTCCATTATCTTTAACCACATGAAATGGGCCAGCTTGGAGAATACAGTTCTTGTCCAATGGTTGTGCATCTTCATCTGGTAAAGAGTGAGCCTACTAGTGTATTAATGTGTGTATAGGTCTCTTTCAAGGCCTAAACCCCTTCCTATGAGCAAGAGAAAAAGCAGACCTTCAAGCGGGTCAACAGACCGGGTCCAGCCAACAAGCTTGAGCTATGAAAGAGAACAACTACTTATATCTTCAGTACCCCAATGTCAGTGAGAAAGAGACTACAGAAGTTGCTAGGAAATTTCCTTTTGTGTGAAGTGGGAGGAGTGGAAATACCATATAGTGGATTGGCCAACAAGGTGCTCTCTTATTGAAGAGGAAGGCTTGGGTGTACAGAGTTTGAAATCTTTAACTAAGGGGGTTGGGGAAATGGTTGTGGAGCTATGCTTGACAAGGAGATTGGAGGAGGTTTGTGGATTCTAAATATGGTTTCTTGATTGATTGTGGGGTGATTAGACCTTGTGGAGTTGTTTATGTCTCATGGAAGTGTTGTTTGGAAGTTTGGAGGCATGTCACGTGAGGGTGGGATGTCTTTACTAGGTATCATCTGTTTGTGGTGGGGAGAGGTTAAAAGGTGAGCTTTTGGCATCATATGTATTGTGAGGTGAAAGTTGGAATTTATTCTGTACAGTATCGTTCCAGTGGCTAGGATATTAATTAGTTGATACATCTCAAAGCTAATACAACATAGGTGGCTAACAGCACATGCCATTGTTCGCTAAGTTCTGTCATACTGAGACTTTCTGATATATTTGTAAGTAAACATGATTGGTACCACCACATTCACCTTATTTAGTTGATGGAACATACCAAAAGATGCAATGAATAGAGCAACCAATTTGGGTTTATGAATACACGATTTTGATGTTTTGTCATGTTCTGGTTTGTTTTGTAATAGATTTCTTTTCCTACATCGTAGCCTTGGTTTGTTTAATTTTCTTTTTCTTTTAGTGCTTTTGAGCCTGCCTTCTGAAGGTAGAACTTGGCTCCCATTCTAGTTTGTTCCTTGGTTGGCCAGTACTTGTAACAAAGTGCAAGTCCTCTGGCAGTTGTATCTTAGCTCACTGTGGTATATTGTTCACATCCTTGTTCTCTTATTGTATTTTGGCAGATTATGCTTCCAATTGTTTGAATTACTGTTTGAAAGCCAAGTTTTCTATTTAAATGATTTAATTCCATTACATGGTGAATTTGTTTTGTCTACTAAATTCCCTTTTTGTTTGGTTACTAGTATTTGGGTTGGACAGAGTTTTAAGATCCATTTGATCTCTTTATTTGGTCAATTAACATTGAGATCAGTATTTCAACTTTTTCTTTTTCCGGTCTAGTGTACAGTCTACACAAAATCTGCATAAAAGCTATTGCCATTGTCAATGCTTATAATAGCTGCTTGTTACTCATGCTCCTTCAGCTTAATAAGATATTGCCAAAACCCTCTACATTGCAGATTGACGTGGATATTGGCTCATCATCCGTTGCAAGAAGTGTAATTAGTCTTGTCCTTGGATACGTGACGAGCATTGTTGTTGATCTTGCGATTTTAGTAGAGGTTTGTGTTTGACATTTCAATATATTGAAAGTAAAATTCTCCTTTAGGTGTGGAATTATGTTCTTCTTCTAGTATGGAATTGTGTCTTCATTTTGGTCTGTTTGTGTTTTTTATAGCTTAGCTTGACAACTCTGTGGTGCATGTTGCATTCAAAGAACTTTCTGCCTTAGCTATTTGATGTTTTTCTAGTCCCATGATGATGTGACAATAAGATTTTGGTGCTTAAAAATTGACATAGACTATCTCCTGGATAAGTACATCATGAAAACAAAAAAGAAAGAAAATGGAAAAGAAATTTACATGTTAGGCACATAAAAACGGGCATATCCGAAAATTTGTGTCCGACTTAAACTTTCGGCACCCCTGCTTATTAGATCATCCCCATTTGTTCCTTTCCAAGTACAAAATATTATTTGAAAATAATTGAGGGCTATCATGAATATTATTAAAAGTAGTGTAGATAATAGTGGATGCAAAACAGAATCTTGTCAAAGCACCTACGTTGTCTTCTAAAAGCAACCAGATAAAATTGAAATAATTGATTTAATGAAAAACACTACTTTTTACTCACAAAATAATTAGTGTTTTTTTTAATTCTTAATGCACTTTGAGTGGGAGTTCTAGAATATAGTTGTTTTTTTTTTTTTTTTTTTTTTTTTGGGGGGGGGGGGGTGAGGGGGTGTCCTTTCAAGAATAATGGCATTTAGTCGAAGAATTCCACCAACACTTGAACAAAATTTGTTCCTACGTGACTTTGCTGCACTGTGTTTCTTTTTGCCTTCTTATATTTATAAGGTTATGCTTCGAAGGCCTTTGAGATTTGTGTAGAAATGGAGTGCTTTATATTTACAAAGAGTTTCAAAGCAGTTAGTCTTCATCTATGTATGATAAGTTGACAATCACAAAGAAGAAAATTTTGAAAAGGAAATTCATTAGTGACAAATTGATAACTCTAATAACTTATTAGATGGCCACTTTTATTGAGATTTTACAAATCGTTATATGGAAGTACAAGATTGGTTTCAGATGTTATTAGAAGGAAAAAATACAAATAAAAAGGATAGAAAACACTCATTCCTTTGTTATGTAAGATTAAATTATCTTCATGATGTTTATGCATGCAGCCTTAATTTTTTTTTTTTTTCCTTCTTTTGAACTTGAATGCCATCTTAATGAAGGGAATAAAATACTCTGTTTTCTTGTCTTAAAGCTTATGCACTTGCTTCGAAGGCATCTATAATTTCATGTAAAGCTTGGTAGTTAAAATACTAAAAATTTTTAATAGCCATTCGCACATGAAATGAATTAGTATTTTGTAGGATGTTGATGGCAACTGCAAATACATATTCCATTTTGTTATTTTTAATTGACTCTTGAAGTTGAATTTTGATCATCATGGTATGCCATCAGCTTAGTCATAGTATATGAGTTAGATGTAGTTACCATCCCTACCATTTTTTCTGGTACTCAAGAAGCATTTGAAAGAAAAGCAGTCAGTGAGACAGTTGGCCAAATCTGATGGAACATTGCCTATAGACTTACCTTTCCCATTTGAAAGTTGTTTCAATCTCAAATGAAAACCACAAAGTCCTTTTTTTTTGGTAAGTGAACACCACAAAATGTTCTAGAAATCGAGTTTACCCTTTGGAGATTGGTTTTTGCAATTTTTCCGTTACTTTTTTGTAATTTTTGCAATCCATACGATATATTTTATGTGACTGGTCTAATACCTATAGATTTAATAAATATTTTTTGCTACTACTTCAGTAGTTTTTGATTTTGCAAAAAATATTGAAATAGAAGTCATTGCAGCGGAGCAGTAAAATTGCTGATATGGCATCTATACAGGAGTACTGTCATCAAGGGTCACTTTCTGTCACATTCAATGAGAAAGCAAAATATTTAAATATTTGAATTTACAATTTGATATGATGCCATATGGCCAATTTGTTCACCTTCACAAGCTAAAGATTGACTATGAAGTTGAAGGCAAAAATAACCAAATCAACTGAAACTATAGGTATTTGGGGAAAGGAAGTATTTTGTTCAAACTCATTTAATTGCCAATTTCAAATTTTAAACTAGTTGCATTGAACTTATACAATCTTCCCTACAATTGTGTGATTAAAAGGCCATGCTTGGTAAAAGATTAATGGAAAAACTTCAGTATTAACCTCAAAATGGTAAAACAAGGAATTTCATATGTTTTGTGCTTAGATGGAAGAATTCTATGAGGCTGTGTGGATGGCAGGAATGGAGAAGGGGAATGTTCTAGGTCTAGGTCTCCATTCCGTCGTTAGGGTGCATCCAAGATATGAAATGTCATTTCAACTTACATTTCCAAGACACAATGAAATTGCCACCCTAGTGGGAATCTCATTCCCCATTCCGCATGGGAATCTCACATTCCTGGACATTCAAGAGAGAGAAAAAAATAAAGTTAGGCCCACAACATTGAATAATTGAGAGAAATTATCGGCCTTCAGTTTGGAATAGTAGGTCTTACCCATACTTTCCAATTGTTAACTTGCTGTATTTCTTTTACAAAAAGATATAAACATTTTTGTTTTTGTAGAAATGATGATGGTGATTTTCGCCAGTGTACTTGATTTCTACTGCTTAATGATTTCTATTGCTTTCAAATTCTTAGCCTGCATGTCATACATTGATAGATATTGACAGCAGTTGCATTTGCAGGCAAAAGAAGAGTCAGAACTCCCAGAGTACATTCTTGGAACTGTTCGTCTGAATCGTTTGAGGCTTGACTCTGCTGTACCTTTTGAGGTTTGAGACCTTTGATATGTTGACATGCTTTAATCATCATATTTTCTGGAGGTAATGGCAATATTCTAAATCGTGCATTACGAGGATTTCCAGATTCCGGTGTAGATTATTGTTTATATACTTTGTTTCTGACTTCTAAACATTCAATCAATTTTCACTATTTACCTTCACTTGTGCTCAAACTTGGCTAGTATCTGACTGTGTCACCAAGGTTGGATGGGTTATAAAACTCACTTAAATAGTTATTGATTTCTATTAGAATGTAGTAATATCAAGTCAAATGGGTTATCTCCTGTTTTGCTTGAGTGAGTTGATTGAATAACAATGAATGCCATGTTTCTTCGAAGTCTAGAATGAAGATTTAGTTGGTACACTAAGGTTGATTTATATGCTATAAGACCTAGCCATTGGATTGCAAGTCTTGTTGTCGAAGAGGCTATTACCAAATCTTAATTCTGTCAATCTAGGGTAGTGTGAGAATGCAGTAGGTACGCATTTAATCGGTAAAATCCGTTTTCTTTTTCTTCTAGATCAGAAGAGTGAATGTCCAAACTTTAAAATTGACGTGTCAACTTGCTTTAAAAATTTTAGAATGACCCAATTGGCTAGCGTCATTCAAGCAGAGTACGTCTCAGTTTGTTGCGTTAACGTGGCCTAGACGGAATTGGAGCTCCCTTGACCACCTTCTGCTGAATGTTTTCTTGGACTGATGGTAACTTCCAGACTCCATAGCATATTATTTAATATGATGTCAACTACCTCTTCTTTTGAGTTTTTAGTGTTCGTGGAATAATTATGAATGATTCTGCAGTTTATTTGTTTTGTGATTACAACAAGCAATTTGGCTACTTCTGTTTTGGCACTATTTCTCAATTTTTATATTATTTAGGCTATGATTTTGAGATTCTGTCTGAATTTTGGTCAATACTGCCTGTGAAACAGAAATGTGAGAGGATTCCTAGAAGGAATAAAATTGGAGGAATTGTCCCTTTCCTCACTCACTTCACTTCCTCTACCAACTCTCCATCTTTAGTTTTATCTAAGAAGCACAGGTATTTCTAGGAAGATGTCTTGTCCGTGATGGACAAGACACTCTTTGACACATGTCGAACCTGTGTTCAAACATGTCCTCTAGAATTGGACACACCTCATACACTTAGGGGACACGCATTCTGTAATAAAATTTTTGCATCATTTATACACATGAAACATCTTGCAAGTTTGAAAAAAATAATTTGGCATCTAATTGTAAAATAAAAGCAATGCAATTTTATATTTAATTTGACATTTAAGTTATGGAATACACAATTTTTAATTTTAGTTAGTGTTATTTTGTAAATTTTTCAGTTTCTCTAAAAAATAATTCCTATATGTAACATAAAAATTATATATTTTGTCATGCTTTCACCGTGTTGCGTTCTGCATTTTTTAAGAATTGTCATGTCAGCGCTCTCTTCTTGCGTCTTGTCCGTGCTGCTTAAAGTTTTTTTTTTTTTTTTTTGGGGTGCATACTTAAAGCTTTATTGTAGATAGTTTTATGTCTGCTTTTGATTGATTGATTTTTTCTCTTGCACCTTCCATGAATGTCACACCCTTTTAACTATAATGCAGACTTGGAATGTCAAATTACCGTTCATTCAAGCATTGCGAACCTTGGTTTACAAGGGTCATCAGTTATAATATTATACTATTATCCACGGGGTTTCCCATGGATTGAAAGTCTAGGTGCTAAGAGCTAATATAATTTGTGATTCGTTTTCTAGTAATAACTGTTCATATGATTACCTGAAGATATCAAACATTGCTTGTGATTTTTTTAACTCTTAGGTTGTGTTTGGAATTCAGATTTGGTGATGGAAAAATAAAGAAAAAGAAAAAAAGAAAGTGAAAAGAGAACAAAATGAACGAGTTCTCGTTTTTTGCACCTTTTTTTTTTCTTTTTCATCACCAAATTATTGTTCCAAATATAGACTTAATGGAAATCCAATTCAAGTGAATTTTCTTTTCCTTTACTAGAAGGATGTGTTCTCAGCCCAGATCCCCACCGTCGGTCCATGTCTTATTTCAAATCTGTAGTAGGAAACTTCCCTTTTTACTTGCTCGTCTTATTGAGTCCCAACTGCATAACGAACTCTGATCTGCGGCAAATCAAATATTATCACAAAAAAAAATTAAAATTAATTGGGAATATCTCTGCAAAAGTTTTGGAAACGTTTTATATTCATTTCAAGAAGATTAGCTAGGGTTCATAAGGTTTGGCAAATCAAATATTATCAAAAAAGAATTGTTAAGTTAATTAGGAATATCTCTGCAATAGTTTTGGAAATGTTTTATATGCATTTCAAGCCGATCAGATAGGGTTCGTAACTATTGCCGGTGGTACTCCCCAAAATGGCTAGACAACAAAACCAAACAACCCTTTAGCTCTCTCTCACACACAAAAAAACATGCCTGTCACGTGTGCAAGACAAGCAGTTAGGCTAGTGGCAAGAATTCTATCAGTAGCTCTGCTATTCATGATAATTTTTATATGAATAATATTTATTAGAGGTAGACACAAAATAAGCCTAAGTTACACAAAAAAAATAAAAATAATATAAAAATTATAATAAATCACATAAATTTAAATAATATAAAAATAAATCAAATTTAGATTCATGGGTTTAAATTGACTTAGTGACTCGTTCATATTTAACCTGTTTAAGTGAGTTTGGATTGAATTCATTTAAGTTTAAATCCATTTAAACTCGTCCAAATTGGCCCATTAGCATGCTACCCCTCCTAATTAGTAAAAACATGGTCTCTGTAGAACTCAAACTCAAGCACTTGCACTGTCAACGAGCAGTACCTTACCGGCCAGGCTGATGGCATCTTCTATTATCTTTTCGTATTGTTGACATGATATGTGTTTCAAGTACATGATAATTGCTTTTTTCATCAAAATATCTAAAGTTTTTTTTAAAGATTCTCATCCGATGATCAGATTTTTTTCTGTTTTTGGATTCAAGGATTGAAATTACCCATATAAGTTGCAGAAGATAATGTGAAAGGACCATACAACAAAGGAGTTTAGCTGACAAGAGTGAATGTTTGAATTGATTTGGTTGATGGCATGTTTCTATAATTACTAGTAGAACTCCATGCTGTAAAATAGAGGCCTATAATAATTATTTGTGTAAGTAGGAAGCTAGTGATTAGAGTATGACAGGAGAGTGAGGGTGAGTCAAACTCATAACCTTAATCATAGGTGGGTGCATCACTATGGACTAGGGGTGACACGGGCCTAATGGCCCACTTGACTCACCCAAGCCCGTCGCTCATTTGTAGAGCTTGAAATTTTTTTGAGGCCTAATTAGATTAATAGACACACTTGAGAATTGTGTTTAAAGCTTGGCTAGGCCTAGTTCCTTGAAATATATGTAAGTATGTATAAAATAATATATTATGACATTTTTAAATATTCGTGTATTTAAATTTTATATTATTTGACATTTATTAACTTTTTTTTAAAATTAAATAGGCAGGCTTGGGATTATGTTTTAGGCTTAATAAAAAAAATTAATATAAGTCCGTTCAGTCTGACCATTGTGCACCCCACACTGGCTTAACCCTCTCCTCGAAGTGCATAAACTTTAATTGTAAATCAAACACATTGTTGGTTTGAAAAATGTGGCAAATAGAGTTATGTGTGAGATGAGAAGGTCTCTTCAAACAAAGGTTGCTGATATTCTAAATGGGCTGTTGGTCGGGTTGGTTGTTGTGGGCAGTGTCAAGTTTGAGAATTTTCATTGCTTTTGTTTTGTGTCTTCCAGATTAGTGTACTCTCTCTCTCTTGGTTTTTGGGGGTATTAATCCCTATGGGTTATTTGTGAGCTTTGTAGCCCAGTTCTAATTTTGCACAAGGGGGTTATGCCCCCTTCATTGTATTGTAAATTCTACATATTCTTTGAAATTATATTTACTTAACCAAAAGAAAAGTTTCATTGTAAATCAGTTTTCAATTTTCTGTTTTTATTTTTTTTCCAAATTTTTTTGAAAACAGGTAGTAAAATATGTTTGGTTGGTTGTTTTTGTTGCCATTTTTGGCAACAGTTGCCAAAAATTATGGAAACAATGAACACACAAATGGCACAGGGTTACCGAATATGTTTTCTTGGTTTAGTTTTTATTTACTTTCACAACATTTGTAAGTACTAAACGAGTTTTTTGTTTTATCTTTTAAAAGAAAAATGTAAACACGTTTTATGTTTTCAGTTGTCAAAAAAACGAAAAACAAAATAACGTTACAAAACGCCACCTAAGAGCAAAGATCAAAATTTCATTTCAAGAGTTCGTTTCGGTTAGTTCCGAAACAGAAACATTTTGTAAATGTTCCGGAATGTTTTGAAAACATTTCAAAAGTGACAAATATTAAAATAATAAAATACAATTTTTTGTATGAAAATTTTACAACATTTATAAAAATTTTAAATTTGAGTTAATACAACTTATTGTTTCGGTATATATCGTTGTGTTTTGGTGTATTTTTCTATGTTCAGATGTATATTGATGGTAATAATAGTATTTCTTTATTCCACTAGTATTTTGTTTTGGTCTTTTAGGAAACTGTGGGGGAATAACTCACGACCCAACCCAATGGGTGAGGCCCAATCTGCGCAAATTAAAGTTGGGGTTGTTTGGCAGGCCCAGATTAGAATTAGAGGGAAGGTTAATTTTGATTGCCGACCTCCTTTCCAGTGTAGCCCAAACTGCGAAAAGCGGGCCCAAACCGCTAACGGTCTTTGAGCATTAAATGCAGAGTTGACTCGCATTAAATGCACAAGCGGCTGCCCACACGACATCGACGTGCATGTCCGGTCAGCCGGAATCCTCCACGACGGTGCGCCAGACCCTGTAAATAATCAGGCGACGTCAATGATGATGCCTACCCTGCAGGCCATGAAAGGCTGCTGGTAGGCCAAAGCAAAACACACTCCCTTGAGAACTCTATATATACCCAAGGCATCGAGAGCTAGGTATGGACAGTTAACTCCAAGTATTCACAACTTTCATTCATCTTTATCGATTAAGCTTGCTAACTTAATTTTTGGAGTGTGATCGACCCACTAAGGGTCGACCCATTCTAACCTTCTTGTCTTGCAGGAAGAATTTGGACTCATCCATTTGGGGCTTGAGAGTTCGGCCCAGCCTTTCGGAAAAATCTCACCTACAATTGGCGCCATCTGTGGGAAGGCTTAGAAAAACCATGAGTCTAAACAACCAGAGACATAGGGGAGAGAATCACGACGGGAGAGGCTTCGAAGGCTCCTCTAGTAAAGACTAAACCAATTCGGTGCACTACTAATCTACACCAGTAGATCGGCAAAGAAGGAGAACACTAAGGTCGGAGATACGAACGCCCACTAAAAGTCACCAGGAAGCACTAGATGAAATGCGGAGGGATACGGGCTATGTGAGGGATAAAAACTTCTGCAGGAACCACCCTCGGAACCTTGCCCCGTCGCCCTCTAGTGGGCGGATCCCGAGTGAGGATACGCTCCGTGCGGCGGAGAGGGAAATTCGGTAGTGCGGAGAAGAGATAGCCTACCTCACTTCCCAAGTTCGGGTCATGAGGGAGTCGTTCTCTGGAAGAAATGGGTGCGGGAGAGAAAGGTCCTCAGATCGGGAACAGGTTACTGGCGCCAGGGACGATCCAGCGCCGCGGGTAAGAGGGAGTTACACCCCTAGTACCGGGCGTTGCGATAACAGGCGCACAGATCGGCGGAGGGGAAGGAGCGAAACCCCGCCAAATAATAATCCAGCTGAAGGAGATCGGAGGAAAGAGGATTGGGAAAAGTGGTATAACGAAAAGCAGGAGGATAGAAAGTAGCAAACTAAGCAGCGCACAGCCCATGACCTGATGAAAAAGGCTCTTGATCAGATTGCATCCTCGCCATTCACTGAGGAGATTGAATCCCACCCAATTTCTCGAAAATTCACTACACCAAAGTTCACCCTCTATGACGGGAAGACTGACCCGATTAACTATGTTCGGCATTACAAACAGCTTATGGTAGTGTGGTGCGGTGACCAGATGCTAATGTGTCGAATCTTCCCCTCCAGCCTGGGAAGTATGGCTTTACGGTGGTTTGATAAATTGCCACTTAAGTCCGTTTCTAGCTGGAGGCAACTTGCCGAGCTATTTACAGCTCATTTCATAGCAAACAGCTTACAGTCGAAGGAGGTTGATTTCTTGCTGACATTACGAAAAGAGGAAGGGGAAGGATTGCAAGCATACGCCTGACGCTACTGGGAAGCTTATAACGAAATTGACGAGTGCAGCGAGCAATTAGCTGTAACTCAGTTCAAGATCGGCCTTCCCAGCGAGCATCGCTTGCGACAGTCCTTGATGAAGAAACCAGCTCTCACGATACAGGAACTAATGCTGAGGATCGAGCGCTATACGTGGTTGGACGAATACACACCCCAAATAGTATCGGCCAAGGTCGGCACTGCTGCCGAAAAGACAAATAAGAAGGATGCTAGGAAACCCCGGTCAGAAGATGGCGGCCGAGGAAAAAGGGTAACTGAGGGGGTCTATACAGTCTTTAAATATCCCATATATAAGATATTACCCTAGATCCGTGATAAGCCCTTCTTTAAATGGCCGCCAAAGTTGAGAGGAGACCCAGCGACCCGGGACCAGAAGAGGTTCTGTTTATACTACCGTGAGAAGGGGCATAAGACGGAGCAGTGTCGGCATCTGAAAACTCATTTGGAAGACTTGGCCAAAGCGGGCCACCTTGACCAATTCATTGATCGGGAGAAGACAAAGAATGAGGTCGAGCAACCGCGAGTGGAGGACGTAGCCCGGAAGGAACCAGAAGTAAGGCCGGTTCGGGTAATCAATGTGTTGCACGGTTCGGCTGAATTAGGAACCGTTGACCCACATAGGTACCGAGCCGAGATACAGAAAATTGCACACTTAAGAGAAGTGATGCAGGTACAATAACCCAACAAGAAAGCAAAAGTCGGCAGTGGCCGTGTACTAATTTCCTTTACCAATGAGGATCTCGTGGGAGTGCAGATTCCTTATAATGATGCCTTGGTTGTTACGTTAAGAATGGCGGACTGTGACGTTAAAAGACTGCTCATTGATCAGGGGAGTTCATCCGAAGTTATGTACTACAGCCTGTTCAAGCAATTGGGAATTAAGGAGTTCGACCTCCAACTGTCACTTAATCCATTGGTCGGATTCAGCTCGGACCCAGTCTGGCTCATGGGGAAGGTGACGATTCCTGTAACAGTCGGAGGAATCACATTGCAAACTCAATTCCTAGTAGTTAACGTACCCTCCCCCTACAATGCCATCATGAGACGAATCTGGTTGCACCTCATGAAGGCCGTTCCGTCTTCATACCATCAGTTGCTTCGGTTTCCGACCCCAGCAGGAGTTGGAGAAATCAGGGAAAACCAAGTGGCTGCCAAACAATGTTTCCTAACAGCATGTGCGACGAAGACAAAGCCTGAGAAAATGCAGATGATGGAGCTGCATGAAGACACCCCTACTATCGATGATGTGGGACAGACACCCGAGAACAAAGTTGTGGAAGACCTGAAGAAGATATACATTGATCGACAGGGAGACAAATACTTTGTCATCAGCACCTCTCTGTCCAAACAAGAGGAAAAATCCATCATCGAGTTGTTGACGAACTTCCTGGAAGTGTTCGCCTGAACCCCTTATGATATACCTGGGATCGACGCTGATGTTGCTTGTCATCGACTGAATGTTAACCCAAATTGTCGACCTGTTGTCTAAAAGGGGAGAAGGGCCGCTACCCAGCATGTGGACGCTGTCTTGGAGGAAACAGAGAAGCTTTTGGAAGCTGGGGCCATTCGGGAGATCAACTACCCAAGCTGGTTATCAAATACCGTGGTCGTAAAAAAGAAGGACGGTAAATGGAGGGTCTGTGTGGACTTCACTGATCTCAACAGGGCATGCCCCAAAGATCCATTCTTCCTGCCCAAAATTGACCAGCTTGTGGATGCAATCACCGGCTTCGGGAGGATGAGTTTCTTGGATGCTTACCGAGGATACCACCAGATCCCACTCCACCCCGACGACCAAGAAAAAATGGCCTTCATCACTCCAAGGGGTATTTACTGCTATAGGGTTATGCCCTTTAGCATGAAGAATGCCGGAGCTACGTATCAGCGATTGGTCACAAAGATGTTCAAGACGCAGCTCGGCAAAACTGTTGTGGTCTACATCGATGACATGGTGGTAAAAAGCAAACTGAGCGACACTCACTTGGCATATCTAAAGGAGGTACTCTGCATCCTGAAGGACTACAAAATGAGGCTGAACGCTTCAAAATGTGTCTTTGGGGTCAGCTCGGGCAAGTTTCTGGGGTTCTTAGTCACCCATCGGGGCATTGAAGTGGACCCACGGCAGATTAGTGCGATTCAGAGCATTCAAGCCTCAAGGAATGCCAAAGAGGTACAGAGACTGACAGGAATGGCCGCAACACTCAACAGGTTCATCAGCCGTTCATCGGATAGGTGCCGACCCTTCTTTCAACTCCTAAAGAAAAAAGAATGGTTCGAGTGGACCCCAGAATGTAATTCTGCCCTTGCCGATCTAAAGAACTACCTGACCCAACCACCCTTGCTCTCCACCCCCGTTCAGCACGAGGAACTCTTCCTCTACCTTGCAGTGTCGGACCATGCAGTCAGCGTCGTCCTACTCAGGCAAGAAAACCGGCAACAACTCCCAGTCTACTACGTCAGCAAAACCCTTCTCGGGGCCGAGAGCAGGTACCTACCCCTTGAAAAGCTAGCACTCGCACTGATAGTAGTTTCCCGCAAGTTAGTGCATTACTTCAGAACTCACACCATCAACGTCCTCACTAACCACCAGCTCAAACCTCTTCTAAGAAAGGCTGACTTCTCTGGAAAAATTGCAAAATGGGCCGTGGAATTGAGGGAGTTTGACATCAAGTTTCAACCTAGATCGGCAGTGAAGGGGCAGGTTCTTGCAGACTTTATTGCCGAGTTCTCTGTCGAGCTACCAATAGAGGTAGAACCAACTCCAGTAATTGCTCAACCGCAACACGAATTCTCCTTGGACCTTTGGGAACAAACTGATCATTGGCAACTCTACGTGGACAAAGCTTTCAATGACCGGGGGGCAAGATCAGGCATCGTACTCATCACACCAGAAGGTCTAACCATCGAACAAGCCATCAAGCTCGAGTTCACTGCCTCTAACAATGAGTCTGAATACGAGACCTTGCTCGCTGGAATATGTTGAGCCATTGAACTTCGAATTCCTGAAATCGTCATCTATTCGGACTCCCTACTTGTTGTAAACCAAATTACAGGAGAATACGTAGCAAAGAACGACAGAATGACGCAGTACCTAGCAAAAGCTAAGGAACTACTCGGCCAATTCAAAAGCTACAAGCTTCGACAGATCAGCCAAGACAATAACTCACATGCGGATGCCTTGGCAACTTTGGCCACAGCTCTAAAGTCTGGATCGAAAAGAACGATCAATGTGGAAACCCTTGCCAAGCCCAGCATCTTTTGGGAGGAGGAGGAAGCTCTAACAACAGAAAAGCTGGGACCATCATGGATGGACCCAATCATCTCTTACCTTGAGAAAGACGAACTACCGGAAGATAAGGCTGAAGCTCGGCGAATCAAACATACATCTCTCAGGTATTGGCTGTCACCAAGTAAGGAGCTTTACAGACGTTCCTTTACAGGTCCATATTTACACTGCGTCCATCCGGACCAAGTACAGGGCGTCTTGTTCGAAATCCATGAGGGGATATGTGGAAGTCATGTCGGCGGAAGGTCGATAGCACACCGAGCCATCACACAGGGATACTGGTGGCCTTACATGCAGAAAGATGCAGCCCAGTACGTCCTGAAATGTGACAAGTGTCAGAGGTTTTCCCCCATCATCCACCAGCCAGCCGAAGATTTCGCAACCATCACCAGTCCGTGACCTTTCGCTCAGTGGAGACTGAAAATCGTCGGACCTCTGCCCTGAGCTCCGGGCAACAAAAGGTTTCTTATCGTAGCGACTGACTACTTTACCAAATGGGTAAAAGCGGAGCCTTTGTCAACCATAAGGGAAATTGATGCCAAAAGGTTTGTATGGAAGAGCATAGTCACGAGATTCGGGTTGTCCCGTGCCATTGTTTCAGATAACGGCACCTAGTTCAATGGCAATATCTTCAGATCATTTTGCGAAGGATTGGGGATCAGAAACTATTACTCGACGCCGGCCTACCCCCAATGCAACGGGCAAACTGAGATCTCAAACAAAACCATGCTTAACGGAGTCAAAAAACGGCTGGAAAAAGACAAAGGGAAGTGGACGGTGGAGCTACCCAACATTCTGTGGTCCTATAGAACAACCCCAATAAGGTCTATCGGAGAAACTTCGTTCTCCTTGACATACGGGGTGGAAGCAGTCATCCCTTTGGAAATCGGACTACCAACTATCAGATCGGCAACTTTTAATACAGGTCTCAACGACCAGACGGTTGCAAAAGACCTGGATTTCGTTGAAGAAAGAAGGGAAACCGCCTTGATCAGGCTCACAGAGTATCAGCGACAGCTAAAACGCTCTTACTACCAACGGGTCCGCCTAAGAAACTTTGCTCCAGGAGACCTAATTTTACGAAAAGTATTAGAGGCAACCAAGAAGGCGGCAGATGGAAAGTTCGGCCCAAACTGGGAAGGCCCCTACAGAGTGACATACTAAGTCGGCATTGGCGCATACAGATTAGAGACTGTTGAAGAAGGAAGACAATTGCCGCGACCATGGAATACAAGCAACTTGAGGAAATTCTACCAGTAGTGCAAAGCTCCATGCGATGTAACAGTTCATGAAATGTGTAAAGCTCTTTTGAAGAATCAATGAAAATGAAACTGTTCAAACAAATCTACTCTGAGCACTCTTTGAAACCAACAAAAATCAAGTGTAAAAACTTAGTCCTGTCCAAGTTGGACAAGTCGGCCAAAGAAGACCAAAACAAAAACCAAGTGTAAAAACTTGGTCCTGTCCAAGTTGGACAGGTCGGCCAAAGAAGGCCAAAACAAAAACCAAGTGTAAAAACTTGGTCCTGTCCAAGTTGGACAGGTCGGCTAAGGAAGGCCAAAACAAAAACCAAGTGTAAAAACTTGGTCCCGTCCAACTTTGGACAGGTTGGCCAAAGAAGGCCACAACAAAGACCAAGACAAATTCAGTAATAAACATGAAGATAAGGGACAAAACGAGCTTTTTTCATTAAAGGCATTGATGGTTACAAAAAACATCCCAGAAAGGAAAAGGAACAGATATGCCGACTTCTCCCCCGGTTGCGAAATTGCCCCTGGCAAACCACCAACAATCTCTTCCGCATCCTTAGGGGGTTCGACAGCGGCCTTCACTTTTTCAGCTCCCTCCTTCTCAACAACAGCTTCTTCAGCCGCGGCTTTTAAGATAAGCTCTCGTTTGTACTGGGCATTTGCAAGCACTTTATTCGGACAAACGACGCCATCCTCGGTAGTATCGAAGAAGTCTGGGCAAAGACCCCAAACGTCAAAGGCCTTATCCAATTCTGCAACGACAAGGGCACCGTTCCAACCCTGTCGGAATATGGAGCGACTAAGGTCCATCATCTCTTCGGCCAAACGCTTGGCCCCCCTTTCTTCACCCCTCTTCAGTGTGGCCTCTTCTTCCATCTTTAGCTTGGCCACTTCGGTGTTAAGAGCCTCGACCTCTGCATTTGCCTTGTGCAGATCTACGGACTGCACATCGAACTTCTTTTCGAGATCAGTCAGTTCCTTATCTCTCTTTTCAAAATTGGCCTTCATCAACAAAAGCTCGGTGGAAGCCTGTTCGGCCTGTTTCTTAAAAGTGATCCGATCCTTATTTGCACCGATCCACTCGACCTTTAAGCGGCCGTGCTCTTCAATGAGTTCCTGTTGAGCCTCGGC
Organism: Euryodendron excelsum; assembly: GCA_033060915.1. Classification (NCBI taxonomy): domain Eukaryota; kingdom Viridiplantae; phylum Streptophyta; class Magnoliopsida; order Ericales; family Pentaphylacaceae; genus Euryodendron; species Euryodendron excelsum. Next base: position 6,151,870 of record CM065381.1, on the reverse strand, counting down.
AAGCTTTTGGAAGCGCATCATCGCCTCCAAGGAATTCAGACAACCCTACACAGATAAGAGAAGGTCATCTCGAGAGCGAATGTCCAAAAGAATCTATAATCAGTTAAAAAATCAATGCCGACTTACCAGCACCGAGTCATGAAAAGCACCCATAAAGACGGCTGAGTCACTTACTTCGCCCCGCTTCGCCACGTCTTTTTTCTGAAGGATGCTCTTAATAACACCAAATGCCACCTCGGACTGGTCAATCATAGAATCTGTTGTCGTCATAGGACGGCCTAGAATGTCCGGAGTTATGGTCACAGTCTCGCCGACTTCGTCCACCACGCATTTTCCTTTTTGCTTTTTGGGCGCTGGAGTTGGGGGGGTGTCCTTGGGCCTCCTTTTCTTCTGTTGTCGAGTCTCTGGCCTCTGTTGCACGGGAAGGACTTCCTCCACAGGAGTTATCACCAGCTCGGCTGGAGGAGTTTCAGCGGAAGTGGGGGCGGCTGACCTTAGCGGCTGGCCCGCGAGAGCAAACATTCTCTCCCTCAGACTCATGCTGTGCTCTTCGTCGGCGGATAGGCTAGAATCCCTTGTTCTTATCGGAATCTTAACTCAGCGGTCAGGCACAGTATACGGTGATGAACTAGATGCCGAACTGTGTGATTTCGATTGCGTTTTGTGCCGTTCTTCACCAACTGGCTCCAATGGAGGAGCAACCGCGACTGTCACGCTTGTAGGACTGCGCGCCCTTTCGATCGCTACGCCGGTGGGGATCTCCTCGAAGTCTCCCTCGGCATCTTCCTTCGCTAATCTTGCGAGGGTACTCTGGGGAACACCCGTCTCGACAGTGAAGGTCGAGTATCGCAGCGGGTAGGAAAGCAAAATGTGTGCAGCCCGAGCGACGTATCTTAGTCGACCTTCGCCGACATAGTTCAAAACCTTGTTGAGGTCGTCAGAGTTGACTAACCAGTCACGAGTTTTCGACCACTTCCCCGTGTCTGCAAAAATTCGAGAGTCAGTTTTGCTGCACATCGAAATTTAAAATGATGCACAGTATGAGAGATCGGCATCAAACCTAGTTCAACGGGCTCTCTAGGGCATCGAATTGCCGGTCTATCCTTCTCAGGAACGTTGCCGAACTCCCATGGACCGGTTACCCAGACCCTAACATTGTCGACGCCCTTCCCTGAGGAAGGCAGACACTTCACTAACTCTAAGGACTTCTTTACGGCCCGGAGGTAGACTTTGTAACTACCTTCAACTTTACAAAGAGTGTAGCAGTAGTCCAGTTCGGCAAGGCCCAGGTTCACACCCAGGCGCCGATTTATTTCAAGCATGCCAAAAAAGATCTTGTACACGTTCGATGCTAACTGGGATGGTGACACCTTATTTTTTACTATGAACTTATAAAGAAAAGGGTGAAGGGGAAACCTGAGTCCCCCTTCTACGATGGCGATGACTGGGAATGGCACTCCCTTTTCAGTCTCGCCCATACAGTAATCATTGGGTTCGATCAGCTCTAAGCCGATCTCATTTGGGATGTCAAACCTGGCCCTGAACGAAGCAATGGCCGACGGACCATCTAGCATTTTACGAAGACGGGACGCCATCAGGGGGCAACCGTCAAAACACAGAATACAGTGAAGAGCAAAAGAGTTGTGGGCTCGAAGGACATTTACAGTGGTGGGTGCCGAAACAGCTGACGCACACGCTATTCAGGAGGTAAAGGAAAAAGAGCAAGTGTCTTCCAACTGATTAGGGCGTCGCTCTTTTATACACACCAGAGCCGTCGGTTTGTACACGGTAAAACGGCGTTAATCATGACGCTCTGCCGAAGCGTCACATTGGCCGTCGATTCAATAACGCCCCACCAATAAATCTTTTAAAAATTCCCGCCATTTATGCGGTTGGGTGACTGTTATAGCCTTGGCCGTTTTAAAAGCCAAAACGACGCAAAGGCTGGGGGGCAATTGTGGGGGAATAACCCCCGGCCCAACCCAATGGGTGAGGCCCAATCTGCGCAAATTAAAGTTGGGGCTGTTTGGCACGCGCAGATCAGAATTAGAGGGAAGGCCAACTTTGACTGCCGACCTCCTTCCCAGTGTAGCCCAAACTGCAAAAAGCGGGCCCAAACCGCTAGCTGATTACACGGTAAAAGTGTAATTATTGGCCTCTAATTCGCACTTTGTTAGAGTTAAATTATTGTTAATTTTCTTATTTTAGTTAGATGTTTGTTTGAGTATGTTTTGTATGTGTTTTGTAGGTTATATAAGCTAATAAAGGTGAAAAGAAATCAAGAATAATCAAAGCGAGGTCAAGGCGAATATTTTGTTCATGAAAATTCAGACCTGTCTCGGTATTTTAGCCATAACTTTTCACTCTGATATCCGATTGAGCTGATTTTTACGTCATTGGAAAGAAGACTTCAAGCTCTACAACTTTGCGTCTAATGTACATCGGCTGAATCGAACTCTAGGGTGGCCAAATCAAGCTTCGAAGTTTCTGCGACTGAATAGTGTGAATAGTACCAGTCCGAACGAGTACTGTTCACCGTTCGGATGGTTACTGTTCATGAATAGTACCCGTCCGAACGGTGAACAGTACCGTCCGGACGGTTACTGTTCACCGTCCGAACAGACTTCAAACGGGCGTCGAACGGACCGTCTGGACGGTATTCGGACGGTTACTGTTCATCCAGATTGTGTTTTTTGCGTCCGAAGCTGCGTTTTTTAGGGTTTTTTATATAGTTTTTGGATAGTTAGGGTTTTTGGGAGCAAGGGGGCGGCGGGAGAAGCTCTCAAAGGTTGGATTTTTCTATTTTTCTTCATTTTTAGCTTATATTTAGCTTTGTAATGGTAATATAGGTGTAGAACTTGTAGTTTTCTTCCATTGTATTGTATTTTCTTTCACTTTCTTGTATTTTCTTGTATCCAAACACTCTTAATCTTCAAGTAAATTTTAGTTTGAATGTCTACATGTTTTGTTTCCATTTTTCATGCTTTTATTATGAGTTTAATTAGCTAGTTTTTACATTGAGTTTAAATGTGAAAATCACCCAAATAATCCAAGGAATTCAATGGAGGTGTCTCATGAATTAATTGTCATATTTTTGTAGAATTCAAATTTCTAGTAATTAGGTGTGGAATTTTAGAAAACTTAGATTATTGACTAAATTTGGAGATTTTCATCACCCAAATCAATGGTATTAATTTAGGACTCTTGACTAAAAAAAATACTCCACAATTGCTAGAAATTCATTCCCAACAATTGATTGAAGATGCCTTAGAAAACCTAGGTTATTGACTATGTTTGGCTAATCAATGCACAAACCACAAATTTGGTATTGACTAAGTTGAATCGATGGTATTAACCTTTGATTCCCCATTGAACATGTATCTAATTTCAATTGCTTGAGAATAATCGGTTTTCAAAGCTAAATTCTCCGAATCAAACACACTTAAATGTTGTGTTTGATTTGAGTTATAAACCCCATTGGAAACCTTGGATGAAATTGAGTGGTTGAATCATTTGAGCCCAATTCCCTTTTTAATTGCTTTAATTATATTTTCACTTTGCTTTAATTTGTTTGTCTAGTGTTAATTCTCTTTATTTTCATTGCAATGGATTAGGAATTCAAAACAACCATCAAAATTCAAAAGATTTTCGGTCTTTTTATTTTCCTTTTTATTTTAGATCTAATTTCCCACATAATTGCAATCCAATCCTAGGTTAGGTTAGTGTGAGTTGAGTGCTAGAGCCTATATTTGGCTAGGTCCCTTGGGAGAGAACGATACCGGATTACCGGTTTATACTTCATCGCGATCCCCGTACTCTTGCGGGGTGCTAACTCCATTTTGTAGGAATACCGCATTACGAAGGCGAACCACCAGCAGTCTTTGAGCATTAAATGCAGAGTTGACTCGCATTAAATGCACAAGCGGCTGCCCACGCGACGTTGACGTGCACGTCCGGTCAGCCGGAATTCTCCACGACGGTGCGCCAGACCCTGTAAATAATCAGGCGGCGTCAATGATGATGCCTACCCAGCAGGCTATGAGAGTCTGCTGCTAGGCCAAGGCAAAACACACTCCCTCAAGGACTTTATAAACACCCAAGGCATCGAGAGCCAGATATGGACAGTTAACTCCAAGTATTCATAACTTTCATTCATCTTTATCGATTAAGCTTGCTAACTTAATCTTCGGAGTGTATCGACGCACTAAGGGTCGACCCATTCTAACCTCCTTATCTTGTAGGAAGAATTTGGACTCATCCATTTGGGGCTTAAGAGTTCGGCTCAGCCTTCCCGAAAAATTTCACCTACAGAAACGAAAAATTTAGGCCAATTCGATGAAAACAAATGGAAAGTTTATTCCTTGCCTAAGGATTTCTTTCCCTTTTTACAATGAAGTTTTATTTGTTAGGTGTGTGATTACTTCTTCAAAAATGTAAAGGGAACACCCTATAATAGGGTATTTTTTAAAATTATTTTCACTACACCACAAATTTAGGTGGTTGAAGTACTATCATATCATGTGCCATAATTTAATAAGGATTACTATCGAGCCAATGAACATTTTTCCCTCTCTCCCTTAATTTGGAATGATTCTACTTCTCTATAACTTCATATATATAAGTTTCTTATCATTCGGTGTCCAGCACATAGTTGTCAAAATATATACAAGTTTCTTATCATTCAGTGTCCAGCACATAGTTGTCAAAATGGTAAACAGAAGTGAAAAACGATTCGTAAAACAAAATTTTAAAACGTGATCTAAAAATATTGTGAGAAAGGAAAGATGTTAGATAATATAAAACTAAGTAGAATATTTGCGATATGCATTTGAGTACCCTGACCAACCTCTTGCCTTCTACCTTAATAACAAAGGAAATGTGATGCTATATATAAAATAATAAACTTACTTCACAAAAGAAATTGCTATTAGATGCATTCTTTTTAAATCTCTCACTATGCGGCAGATACGACTTGAGTGTCACATCATTTCATAAGAGAGATTTTAAAGAAAAAAAATTAAAAAAGAAGATGACGTGAAAAAAGCTAAATTTATTTATTTTTGTTGGGTTAGGAAAATGATTACATATTTATCAAAGAAATTTATTTTTTTTGTTGCAAACGCATAAAAAAAATAATTATGTTTTATTTTGCTTTCCTATGAAAAAATTAAGATCTAAACATAACATAAAATAATTAAAAACATAGCATAAGAGAAATTTTTTAAATCATTTTTTTTTTTGTATATAACTATGATGAAAAATAAGAAGGAAACGAAAATAGTGTGCAAATATTGAAAAACAATTTACTTCTACATTCCTTCTCTTAATAATGATTTCTTGCTGATTTATTACAAATTTTGTAATTTAAGATTACGTTTGGATTTGTGAATTCAGGCCAAGACGATTTCAGTGACCCAAATGGGTTAACCCTACGGTTAAATTTAAAAACCGGACTTAAAACCACCAAAGAAATAGAAGGTTCGACTCATATACTTGATCAGTTCTCAAAAAAAAAAAAAGAAAAAAAAACTCCTTTTACTACTTTAGTACGTACTGGTTTGACACTTTGTTTTTTTTTTTTTTTTTATTTAGGTCCCTATCGGTTGACAACTTTTTCTTTCTCGGTAAGCGGTCATCTCATTAATTAATGCATATATAATGTGTCGTTTCCATTTTCTTAGTACTGAAAAAAAAAAAATTCTCTCTCAAAAATTAATGGATATACATTATATATGTGACCCATTTTTATACCATATATATATATAGAGAGAGAGAGAGAGAGAAGGCACTATTCAAATATATCACCATTTTCTCTCAATTTATTACTCATTCACCCTCTTGATTTAATGAAATTGTATAAATTGTCAAAAGAATTCATTTTTTTGTATTTTAAAAATATATATTATTTATTTATATATTTAAGACGTTCAATTCTAGTTAATCTGATAGTTCAACCAGTAATCCATAATCCGGTCACTTTTCTTATTCGTTTAATGGTTCGATTTTAAATTATTTTCAATTTGGCCCCTGAAGAATTAGAAATGCCTCCCCTCAAAGTTTCAAACGTTTTATTTTTATGTACAATTTGAAGAAATATTTTCAATTTGTCCTTCTATGATTTTATAAATACCCTCTCAAAATTTCAAATAATCTGCTTTTACCTATAGTTTTATATATATTTTTTAACTTTTGTCCACTAAAACTTTATAAATGCTCCTTTAAATAGTAATTTTACTTTCAAGATCAATTTATAAATATAAATTTGTATACATTATAAGTATGTATCAAAATTAAATGTCTTATTATTAATTACAATTTTTTTATTATGATTAATTGTTGGCCTCTGAATAGATTTTCTGGCTCAGCCACTAACCATAGCCTATAGATATAAACCAAGTAAAAGAAAATTTTGAGCATTTGACCATGGATGGCCAGTCCAGATCATAAACCTAGTTATCAAAATAAAAAAATGAAAATGAAAAAGTTAAGAAAAATTGAAATGGGAAATGCAATTAAAAAAAAAGTATAAGCAGAAAACGAGAAACGCTTAGAAAACTTAATATGAATATTATTAAGAAGCTTTCACGAAACTAAAGTTTTTCTTTAAGAAACTTGGAAACTTTTGAGAAATTTAGTGAAAACATAGATGAATAATTTCATAAATACTTAGTTAGAACTTAAGAGTAAAAAATATATAAAAATTAATAGTTCAAGTTTCTAAAGCATCTCTCTCAAGTTTTTCAAGAGTTTTCGTCAAATATTCCAAGAATTTGTTAAATGGAAACGGAAAATGAGGTAAAAAATATAGAAGAAAACAAGAAGTAGAAAACAATTATAAAACTTAATAAGAATCTTATTAAGAAACTTCGCAAAACTTAAAGTGAACCTTTAAAAAATTTAGTGCAAACCTTTAAAAAATTTAGTAGAAACATACATGAATAATTTCATAAATACTTAGTTAGAATTTAAAGGTGAAAATGTATAAAAATTAATATTTCAAGTTTTCAAAGTATTTTTACTAAGTTTTTTAAGAATTTTAGTTAAGTATTTCAAGAATTTTTTAAATTTTTCTCAAGAATTTTTTAAAATTTTTTTAAGAGTTTTTAAAACATTTTTTTTCATATTTCAAAAACATTTTCCCAATATTTAAAACGTGCTTTTAGAGAAATGCCCTTTCCCTCCCAAATAAATTTCCCGACGATTATGAATACGAGAGATTTGGTCTTCTCCTTAAAATGTGCTCCATGACCTTGACTTTGGATTCAAACTTCGTTATATTGACAAGATATTGAACCAGTGTATCACTGAAAAGTTATATACAAGTAAAAAATTATTTTGTCCCTCTAATTTTGTTTTAAATTTTAGTATTATTCTTTAATTTTGATTACTTTTATCGAAGCTTTTTAAATTTTAAAAAAAAGTTAATGTAATCCAATGTTTCTCAATAGGTAAAGAAATTAAAGTTTAATTACAATTTAATCATCTAATCTATGACTTAATAGTACTTTATCCCATTAAAGTAAAAATAATTACATTTTCACTATTCTAAATTTTAAAATTAGGGGTTTATTTGGTCATCCTAATTTAATATTAGGAGTTCAATTGGTCAAAATTCTATAATAACTTCTGAAGAAAAAAGAAAAAGAAATGATTTTAGAACTATGAAAATGTTATACACTATCTTAAAATGCCTAAGAAGATAGTCAAAATAATTCATAAAATCTTACTTTTGTAGACTTCCAAGTATTTCTACTAGCAATATCATGGAGATTTTTGGAACTACATATATGTTAACCCGAGACAAAAAAATCTTGTACTGTATCATATCAAAATTTCTACAAGTATTAAATTTGTTTATTTTGTTAACAATGTCAACTTAAATTTTTATTATTTTGGTGTAAATATGTGATAACTTTAGTTTAACGGATAAAATAAAACTAAATCATAATCGAGAGAGTTAAAGTACAATTAATCTTTAATTTTTTTGACATATTTTAAAGTGTTGAACTGCATTGATTTCTTTTTAAAAATTTAATAAAACTTAAATAGAATAAATTAAAGTTGAGAAATGACAATAACATTTAAAATAATGTTAGAAAGATAAAATAATTGTTTACCTTTATATATATATATATATATATTTATGTATACAATGTCCTTTAAAATGCTTCTCTACTACGATATCTGACGCATTTATGCTCGTGAATCATGATAACTCTGTTCAAGTACAATAACTCAAGAATACAAAGAGAGAAACCATTAATTGAACAAAATCTATTACTGAATCATCAAAATTGTTTAGGGCTAAGCCATTACATCTTTTTTTATTGGAAAAAACAAACCATAATCCTAATTGCACTCGGTTTAGACTGAATTTAGAAAAATAAGAAAGATTACCTATAATAGTAATTTTGAGTTAAATTAAAATTTGGAGATTAGAGACTTAAATAAACATTCTAGAAAAATTTAGACAAAATTAGAAACTACAACAAAAGATTTTAAAAATGGCAAAACACACTAAACGTGAAATTGATCTCTGCAATCATGATTATCAGAATCGAACCGAATGGTCCGCCAGTCCTTGTTAAAATATGCAAAATGGTAATTTTGTTTTGGTGTAATGGCAACAACGGCCATTACACCATGTATTTCTTTGTGAATATTATCTTTTGAATTTATTATATAAGGCAATAACATTAAGAATAGATAAAATTTATTTAATTTTACTCCAATTTTGAAAAAGTGAGTTTAGGAGGGTAGAAACCAAAGCACCTTAAAGCAAGGGTTGGCAACAACTGCCATTGCACTAGCTATTTCTTTGTGGATATTATCTTTCGGATTTATTATATAAGGCAACAACATTAAAAACAGATAAAATTTATTTAATTTTACTACACCGTGAATTAATTCTTTCACCAATTTAATGCTCGATTGAGTTCAGATAAATATACCCAAAACAACGGATTTCAACGAATTTCGACTGGGGCCGATGACACCGTCGTTTTCCATGAGTCCATCAAATTTCGTGCCATACTAAGGATGGTCATTAATTTTTGGGCCACTTGGCCTTGTCCTAGTCCAATTTCTTCAGTAACTTTAAATGTCTGCAATCTCCAACAAGATAGCATTGATGGTGCTTGTTGGACATTGCTGGAATTAATACGCTTTGCACCTCTTCAGAGCCATTGGTTTCTCTCTCTCTCTCTCTCTCTCTCTCTCTCTAGATTTCCATCTACCAATCATTGAACTCAGTACAGCTGCTGCATTAATTAAAGCTTTCCTTTGGTTTCTATTCTCTGCACTAATAATTCCAAGAACCTGTCATACTCTTCTTCGCGGTTGCTATTATAAACACCCCGTTTACAGACTAGGCCTTGTTTTCCCTCCAGTTGTTCTCTGTTTTGCCAGTACGTACTATATATTCAACCTTGCTTCTTCATTTTCTGGGGAAGCCAAATTATAGCACAACCAGCTGGTTCTTGGCTGTGATTGCGGAGGCAGTGGCTGTGACAATGGCTGCCACTTATGTTGCCTAAACATATAGATACGACATATATCTGTATGTGTAGATAACGTCTATATAAAAGTATGGATGACAGATGATCGGAATACATATACGCATGTGTATGCAAATAGATATGTAAAGACACATTTGTGGAGGGAGAGAGACGATTGCAGTAGATTTTTGGGTTGCAGGCTACGGCTGTAAGGCCGGATCCTCAAATTTTCTTAAGGGGTCGAGGTAAAAAAAATATTATAATATTGGGGAGTTATTGTAAAAAAAATTTGAATTACAAGGGATTAATACTCTGATTCTTATGTTAAATACTATAAAAAAAAAAACTGTGAGATATAATAGATTTAAAAAACTCAAGGAGGTCAAAGCACTAATTTCTATCATAAATATATATAAAAAGTAGTGCTAAACACAATTTCGAGGCCCTAAACACAATTTCATGAATACGGAAAAAATGGTGCATTAGGTGTTTAGTAATGGATTTCCTTCAATTTGGGTTGTAGGAATTCTTACTGTCGGTGTATGTGGCAGCATAGGATTTGATCATGTATTTATATATTTATCTTTTATTTGAATATCTTTTACAAATATAGTAATATCATGAATGATGTCTAAAATTTAGAGAGAATACAAATATATTAATAACATTATTTTAATACGTGACAGTTTGATGTGTTACTACATATACAGAGCAGGAGAAATTGGGTTCGGGCCCCTTTCCAAACCTTAATATACTGAATCCTCTAAACTCCTTATTTTGGTACGCTACATTTTGTCACCCAGATCCAACGAATAATATTATTCGATTCAAATCTACGTTCTCATTTTGTTAGTTTTTTTTAATATTAAATAAAATTATGAGTTTAAATAACATAATATCATTTATTGAATCTGAGTAACTAACACATGGCGTAGTTAGATAAGTAAAATCGTGAGTTTAAATAAGATAATATCATTTGTTAGATCTAAGTGACTAATACGAGGCGTAGTGAGATAAGAAGTTTAGAGAATTTTGAATATTAAAGTTTGAAAATAAGCCGATCTCAAAATAAATTCCTCCAACCTAAGTTAGAGGAGAGAGAGAGAGAGAGAAAAGTTTTTAAACTGCAAGGGTCTTTTGCTGGAGTAAATTTTCTCTTAAAACATGATGATATCTGATTATTAGAATTTAACATAATTGTATAAACAGTACCATATGAGTATGATAATATAGTACAGTAATTAGTATTTTTGTGTTTAACAGAGGAATAGCGTGTAATTATATTATATATATAGACAAATTATATTTTGTATCCTTACGTTTTACAGTAAATTTTATTTCAATATATTCACTTTTAATTGTAACAATTAAGTCATTATATTTCTAATTTGTTACAATATCAATCTTTTACTAATTTTTATTTAAAAATAGATGAAAATTTTACATATGACAAGGACATTATCTTTTCAAAGGGTAAATATGTAAAATTATACTTCTTTTCAATAATCTATCAAGAAATTTTCTTATATCACTTTAAAATCATAAATTTAATCAACATATATAATCTGATTATGCATCATGTGAAAACTTCTAATTCAACTAATGTGCAATATATATGAGTCTTTGGTATATAAAATAGTTTGAATTTTATATATTTATCTCTTAAAAAAGGCCATGTGATTATTACCTATAACTTTTTTGTCAATTTGTAGTTAGGAGGTTAACATTGTAACAAATTAAAAATTTAAATACTCAACTGTTACAATTAAAAATAAAAATTTTTAAGTGAGATTTTATTTAAAGTATAAAAGTATAAAATGTAATCAATCCTATATATATATATCTACCTATCTAATAAGTATGATGAGAGCATTTCAATTTTCGGACCTATTCTTTGTTCTCCTCACTTTTTTTCCTTGACTGTTTTACCCTCCTTCGGACCATTTCCTTTGGGCTTACCTTTAGTATATTTTTTACTGATTTAATTGTAGATAGATATGAATTTTTTGCCCAACTCATCTTTTTACATTGAGTTTTGTGTAATTCAGTCATTTTGTGCCACCTCATCTGATTATTGACGTTGATGGACTGCTGAGTTTTTTCGTGAGTATTTGTGCACGGACAAGAATCGCCCACGTCGCCTTTTGCGACGCATAATGTTGAACGAAATTGAAGAGATTTTCTTCTCTTTCATCTGCGTTTAATCAAAAAAATCTCCCTTTCCCTCTAGTTCTCAATCACAACATCAATCCATTGCTCCCTCTCTCTAAATGGCCTATTCTCACTGTAACTACAAGACTAGTCAAAATCATGTCTTCATCCTACCATACCATTACCTTCGATCTCTAGAAAAACCAACCCTCTCTCCAAACTCATCGCTTCCTGTCACTACAACCATCCAAAACCTTTTCGAAATCACGGAACCATGACCCAGTATGTAAAAAAACAAAAATTGATTCTTTTGTTTCAAGAACCTCTGTAGCGTTGATTTGAGTGTGCTTGTATATATATATATATATATAGGTATGCACTTGGATCTCTAAGGATATGCCTTTTGTTGGTGCTTTTATGTGCAGTAGAAGCAGAAAATGACTTCAAATCAAAAAGTTCATGCCTTTGAAGAGGTCGCTAAGCACAACAAACAGAATGAATGCTGGATAATTATATCTGAAAATGTCAGATCTGTCTTCATTCCATCTCTTTCTTTTGGTAGTTTATTACAATTCTGAATGAATAATGTTCTATATAGTTTATTTTATCTTTTGTCTACTTATCGTTGCTTTTACATATGTATATACTATAGATTTCATTTTTATGGAATGTGTGAGGGTTTTGTTCTGTTTTTGTTTTATTATAATTTTTTATGGACTGATTTGGTTTTTCTAATTTTCTTTCTTGGTTTGTGCTTCAGTCTTTCTTCAATTTTCACCCCATTTCTTTGGATTCGTGCTTTGGTAAGTTGGAGTTTTCCGGTTTTGAAATGGTTGCCAGGATATTTGCTCCTTTATTACTGCACTTGGAGATATCTTTGAGATTTGGTATTTAAATTGAAATCTTGATTTTTATTTTATTTCGGCTTTGATTTGGGGCTTTTTTTTTTTTTTGCTCTTCAGGTGTGTTTTGACTGCAACGTGAAGAAGTACGGGATGCTACTGTGCGTCGATGGTTTCATTGTTTATCGTTGTCTTTGTGTTCATACCAGCTCTAGCTTGTTTTGAAATGCTATCCCTAACCATCTAGGTCTCTCTCTCAGCTGTGCTTGTCCAGGTCAGAAAGTTTTTATTTTGCTCTTCAACTGTTGAGGCTATACATTTAATTTGTTGTCTATTTTTAAAAAAATATTAATGTGTCTAGTAAATCTCGTTGAATAGTTTTTGTTTATTCATCTATTTTTTTGTTTGTTTCTTGATTTCTTATTTAATCTTTTATATGTCAGTTGAATGTGAGAAATAAGTTTTGCTTTCCTTTTTTGGCGGGAATGTTGATTTGTCTAGAAATTTGTTTAATTATTGAATTTATGTGGTTCGGTATTTGATTTTGTAGCTTTTTTGCGGAGCTAATTTGTTTTCTTTGCAAGTCGGTTGGTGAAAATACAAAAATTTGTATGCAGAAACTGTAGCTCTATTTATGTCTCTCCGTGTCAGTTGCTACCTCTCCAAGTTTGTGAGTTTTTTTTTTTTGCTGTTGAAATCTCTTGCTAATCTTCTATATATCTCGAGTCAGTACTCATGCTTTGGATCATCTTCATCTCTCTAGGCTATTTTTTTTTTTTTTTGGCAAGTTTGTCTCTCCTAGCTATTGTTTCTTTGTCTTTAGGTTTCGTTGCTATTGTTTTCTTTTCAAGTAGCTGCTTGATGGAAACAAGGAAATTTTTGTTGTATGGAATTACTTCCCTGATATTGTTTTACATCTGAAATTGAGTTTGATTAAAAAGTTTAATTTTTTCCTTTTTAAAAGGTAATTCATATGATTAATGAAATTGTTGACTACATAGTTCATGTCTTCATATATTCAGTCCAAGACTCCACAAGTATGGTATTGTTCCTTTTTTCCTTTCTTTGTGAGAAACATTATTTGATTAGTCAGACTAAATGTTCCAACAAAATTTAGTTCAATATTGTACTTATAAAATGACAATGACAAACCCTAAATTTTCTATCATAAATCTTACAACAGCTAAATATACTAGCAACAAAAATTTAGTATGTCATTTTTATGTGGTTTTATGATTGTCTTCACTCCTTAATGTATCTGACTTAAAATCTTAGAGATATGCTCGTCGGATGGGTGATCTCACTGTTTAAGTTATAATTTTATTTCAAACCATACAAGCACTCTTATTTGAGATAGAGCAACCCCAAAAAAGTGGCTACAGTCACATTGAGCGGAGGAACAAGGTCTTTTAACTCTTTCCTCTTACAAGTAAAACTAGAACACCTACAATAAGAAGCTACTTCAGGTCTTATAAGTCTGGTTATATGACATAATGATTTTAGGCTCTGTTAATATGAAATCATAGACTTTGTATGTGCCTTGAGGTAATTCATGACAAAGTGATTGTAAAGCTAGCTCCAGTGGTTTATTAAAGATTAGATAATGTAGCCTTCTTCCTTAAAAGGTTGATCTTCAATTTAAAGTGAACCTTTCTGATAGGATTACATGGTTCTAAAAAGGTGACTTTAAATTCTAAATATATTTTCAAAAGATCTAGGGGTGAGATCATGTGATGATTTTAGATGTATAACATGTGCTTCAAAAATTTATCTACGCTTTTATGAAGGTTGTTATCATCCATAACTAGATTGGGTGGTTTGAAGTTTCATATATATATTAAAATGATGATAATTATGTGATGATGATATAGTATTTGCTCCTACTTATTATATAGTTTCATTTAAAAATTTGTTTGAATCTAGTTTAATAGTTTGTTTCTTCTACTCCTCTATTTAAGTTGAATAACTGACCGAAAGATGATTTGACATTGAGCTTGTTCTGCAATTTATTTGGGGTGTTTGAATTTATGCTCTTTTAGTTGCTGTCAGCTTTTCTATTTAGTTCTCGGAAAATGTGATTACTCAAAATATATCTTAGACGTCTGTATTTGTAGCATTACTTGACGTCTTACTCTCTTAATTAGTTGTTTATCAATTTTCTCTCCCCGAACATAGACTCACAGAACGACCTAGCCATACGCTTCAAGAGATGCAAGTGTAACTTATCCTTAATTTTCCGAATATTTATATATGGTTTTCCAAATAGCTTCCTTCAATTTGTCTTGTAAGTTTTATCTTGACTTTTGAAATGACTTTCCTGTGAGGTCATTCATGGGTTTGCCATTTGCCTCCCCCTCCTCCTCCCCCACCCCAAGGTTTCGGAGCTCTTATGTACCAACAAAAAGACAATTGAGGTAAGGTTGTTTTAGGCTATCAATTATGGCTATAAATATTGATATATATTGAACTGACAATGGATCTTCTTTTTTTTTTTTTACAAAGCACAGGTTAACAAAGTTTCAAGTTGTGTGGATTGGGAAAAAATGTTGATTGTTAAGATTCTGTTGAAGAGGTCCATCTCTCTTAACTAGAAGTTCTAACAAATTTCTTTAATTCTATTTGTAGTAAATTTCTTTTAAAAAAATAGTTGGTGTTTTGGGTTGTAATTATAAAATTTCCTTAGGTCCTTACCGTCTGCTCTCAAATGAATATTTATTTTTATTATGAATGAACTGAATATTTGTTCTGATAATGCAATATTTTCATAAACGATTTTTTAGTAAAAGAGAGCCAGCCCGTGCCTTGCACGGGCGCTTCAGCTAGTATATATATATGTGTGGACGTATTTTTGTAAACAGGGCAACATGAGATGGCCGGTGCCATATTAGTACCTTGGCCGATCATGTTTGACTTTAGTAAAACCGAAATTCATGGAAATAAACACACTCATCACGACCCGATTTGAAGGGAAATGATTGACGCACAGGAATCAATGGTCCGCAACCACATGGAGTGGGGAAGAAGTCTGCAAAGAGAACACTACAAATTGTAGAGAGAGAGAGAGACAACACTATAAACTGTAGAGAGAGAGACTAAACAAGGTACACAATCATTCACCAAATTCCCTACTCCACTGGCTATGGCGGCAGTACTTTTCAACCGAGCATTAATCAAAACACGATTTTGACTCATAATTTCAAAAGGACTACATTTAAATCAATCTGTTTTCTTTTGCAACTTGGTCGCAATCAAATGCGAGGTTTTACCACAATTCAATGAACCGACAATTTGTGATCTCACTCCTTAATACGTCTTTTCCGACTGTGTGAAGCCACTATGATTTCAGTTGAGTATTAACTGTGGGTTACATATAGGTCCACAAATATTTTAAATTATGATGGAAGCTAAATGAATGTGATAGTCACATGATATAGTTTTTCATTCACATAGTTGTCTACTTTCCACTTCGATTCTCATGTTATACATCTATGTACATATATGATGTGCACCTATATATAGTGGCCCGATCATGCTTGTATGTAACTTCTCCACTCCATGTGGTCGTGGACCATGATTTCTATCATGGTTGTTAATGCCGTTCCATACTGATTGGTATAGTTCAAAACGTACCAGTCCGGCGAGAAAACGGTATATATTTTAAGTTGGCTCTGTCCCGATTCTTGTTCCGGTGTCTTTCTTCATTTACCGGCATTTATCGGTGCCCCGTTCGAATTTTGTGCACTCTCGACTGTTCCCACCCTACTTTAATAGGGTAGTTTTGTAATTAAAATAAGTTTTAAACCTTTTTTTTATTAGGATGTAAATTTGACTCGAGCAAATCTTGTCCGAGCCCATCGGGTCAAAACTTGGCCCTAGTCCAATCTGGGCCTAACTCGGCCCAGGCCCGACTCAATCTTTAACTTACTTTAACCATTATTGATTATTAATTATTAATTAAAAGTGTATTTCTTATATAATTAATAGTTTATGTAAATTTATATTAATCAATATATAATAAGTTTAATCATTTATTTTTTTGCATGATTTTTATAAATTGACTAATTCTCTAATTTAGTTTTAATCATTGTTAATTACTACTTATTAATTACTATTTTATAATACTAAAATTAAACTTAGGAACTAAAATTTTATATAAAAAAAAATTGATCAAGCTTGTCTAAAGACCTGCCCAAAAATTTAAGCTCGAAGCTCAAATCTAAGGTCCAAGCCCGAGCCTGTTATCTTAGGATCGTCG
Organism: Euryodendron excelsum; assembly: GCA_033060915.1. Taxonomy (NCBI): domain Eukaryota; kingdom Viridiplantae; phylum Streptophyta; class Magnoliopsida; order Ericales; family Pentaphylacaceae; genus Euryodendron; species Euryodendron excelsum. Next base: position 6,135,125 of record CM065381.1, on the reverse strand, counting down.
ACTGGGCTTGGACCTAGCATTACCAATTTTAACCTAATTCAGCCCGGTCTAAAATTTAACAAAAATCCGTAAAACTCGGTCCAAACCCAGTGGGCTACGGGTCGGCCGGGCTTATTGACATCTCCATTTTTCTATTATAAGTTAAAATGTTGATATTAATTTATAGTTGTCAAGATCTACACTCGCAAACCCTTCTCTCTCTCTCCCCATGGCATAGACTTCCACCCCTCTCTCTCTCTCTATCTCTCTCTCAACTGAATCACAGTCACAGACTTCTCTTATCTTAATGACAGACTTCCTCTCTCTCTGTCTCTCTCTCTCTCTCTCTCTCTCTCTCTCATCCATTTGTAGCTCACTTGTGCAATTTTGGTAGATTTGACTTCTTTCCGATTTTTATAACGGCCTGTTTGACCAACCGATTTATAAGTTATAATTTAAAAGTTATTTTTAAAAATATTTTTTTTAAAAGATATTATTAGATATAAATTATTTTTTTAAATCACTCATTTAAGTACATTTCAAAAAAGATATAAGGTACGTCTAAACACTCAAATATTTATAAATTAAAATTTTAATAATTTTACTTTCTGGTTAAAATATGCTGAATAACTTAAGAGGCTTTTTTTTTTTTTTTTTTCCTAATATGATTATGCATATTATTGATAAATATAATTTATTTGGTCTAATATGTATCAAATTTTATAATATATGTTTTTAAAATTTATAATATTAATAGTAATAAAATCAAAACAATACACTGAAAAGCACCAATACCAATATATACAGTATCTACAAAAAAGAAATGATATGCTAACCGGTAGATGATTAACTACTATGATTCTTATGCGTGAAGAATCTCCCTTCAAATTTGATTTTGCGTGTAAACCCAATATGCCCAACAATGAGTGTCTATCTCCATGATTTTCGGTTTGACTTGGTCAACATGGTGAGTTAGGCTGTTGATATGGCATCTGCCATCACAAAAGTACCTACATATATACATATATATATATAGATACTAGCAATACGTCCGTACTATGCACGAAAATTCTAAAAAAACTCAAGATATTAAAATTGGATTAAATAAGTTTAAAAGTTTACAAATAAAGATGAAACAATAATTTAAAATATATAAAGATATTATAAACGAATAAAGTAAGTTTAAAAATTTAAAATTAGATAAAATATATGAAGCGAAAATTTAAAATTTAAATTCAAATTCAAATTCAAAATTAAAATATTAGGTAATTTTCTATTAAGATATGTCCTTAGTATTCTTCATCAATGAATATTTCAACATTTTTTTAAAAATTCAATATTATTATGACCAATCAAATTGCAACATGTAATGACATGTGTCATTATCATTATTTTAAAATTTTAAAAATATGAGAATAATAGATTGAGAGTTTGACTCTTAAATATCTGACAATGCTTTGCTATTTACTAGTAGTGAATCCGTACTATGCGCGAAAATTAAAAAAAAATAATATAAAAATAAACTTGTACTTAAAATATGTTGGCATTTAATATTTTGTAAAAGTTAAGAATGTAATGAATGATTTAATAAGATTGAGTGCATTAGTCTCACAGTACATTTAATATTTTAAATGGTCATTTTTACATGCATATATTTTACTTATAGTCCTACCAAATTAAAATTTTATGATCAAGAGTATAATATTATAACAAAATCATAAAAATAGGCATTTTAAAATTAAAAATACTTGTCACTTTTAATTAAAGTGATAAAAAAATATTTATAATGGACATAAATTGAGGTGATAGCAAATTGAAATATTTGAGTATGTTGAATTCTAATATATTTGCTATAAAATCTAACAATAGATTAATTCATTTCGACCAGATCATAAATGAATAAATCTTAATTAAATGATTGCTTAAAACATTAAACATTATAAAAAAGCAATTAACTGAGATATACATGCCACATTTAAATTAGTGTTATACATGACACAATCATAAATGAATAGGTTTTAATTATATTATTATATCTAATTTAGTTTCATATACATATTTTAAAAATATTGGGTCTAAAACTTTCTTTTAGTTCAGATAGTAGGAACTTACTATTATCTGGGCGCATGGCGACAATTTAAAAGCCATTTATATTCTACATTAATTATTATTTTATAAACTTATTAACATTTTTAATGCCATCTTTATTGGGATTGAGTAAATCTAACCTGCAAAAAAATTTCTTTGAAAAGAGCATTATTTATAGAAATTTGAATTTGAATAGATTATTAGATTTAGTTACTATATTGATTATATTTCATTTTTAATGATTTTTAAAGTTTTCATATTGATAGGGTGGCAATTCAAAAAATATTACTATATTAATTTTAAAAACCAATGGCTTTATGACTTTTATGTTTTCATATTTTCAAAATTCAAAAAATTAAGAAAAATGGATCAAGATTTTGAAGCTCAAAGAACTCGTAATCTGTTGCTATAATATATAGTATATATATAGATAAAAAAAATCACAATGGATAATTCAAAATCTATTTATCTTCTGCATTAATTATTATTTTATAAGTTTATTAACATTTTTAATGTCATCTTTATTAGGTTTGAGTAAATCTAACCCCCCAAAAAAAAAATCACTTTGAAAAAGAGCATTATTTATAGAAATTTAAATAGATTGTTAGATATAGTTACTATATTGATTATATTTCATCTTTAACATTTTTAAAGTTTCCATATTGATAGGGTGACATTTGTGTCTTTACATTTTTTAAATTAAAAAAATTGAAAAAAATGGATCAAGACTTTGAAGTTCAAATAACTTTTAACCTATTGCTATAATATATAGTATAGATATACAAAAATATAATTACACTTTATTGTTTTGCCAAAGGCAAAAATACAAAATTATTAGTTATAATTGGCATACTATGTCATCATACTAATGTGGTACAGAAGACTAATAATAAATAATTGTATAATTATGTTAACTCTTAATGATTATATATCATCATGGTTTAAAATGAAAATTTTGGGGTTTAAAACTCAACTCAACACTCTCTCTCTCTCTCTCTCTCTCGCACATCTTACTAAACTCAAAACCAGTAACAATTAATCACATAACACACCACCTTTCTCGTAGCCTGCAACTAAGAGATTTACTGCCATCATTTTTTTTTTCCTCCTTAATATTAAAAATGAATATGCAGATAGACAGTTATTCTACACATTCGTTAGCGAGCATTGCTCCCCTTACTTTTTGAATCAATCCCAACAACATTCATGCAATTAAGGGAGATAGAGAGTTTGGATCTTTTTTACAACGACTTGAATGAGAGAATCCCTCCACAGCCAACTCAACTGAACATCTGGGCCATCTTCAGCTTGGTGTATAACAACTTGTCAGGTCCAACACCAAAAAGAAAAGCTCAATTTGCAACTTTTGTAGTGTTAGATAACTAGAAGTTCTCTATCCCACATTGGTTGGGATAGAGAACTAGACTCCTCTCCTATTCTATAAACAGAGACTTAATCTATGTAACTTAACTCAGCTTTTCCCTTACCACTTCGCTTACCTTCTTTATTTTATAATGCATTGTAATTACATATGAGTCTTATCTTTTTCTAACATGGTATCAGAGTCAAGGGAAGTATGCTCTATGATTGCCGTTTGAGACATTTTCTATATCAGAACTCCTAAGATTCGTTTCCTTCTCTTCGGTCATTCCCCGGCCAACTTCAGGCCATCTTCTTGCATCTTTTCGGCCATCCTCCGGCCAACTTCCAGCTGTCCTTCGTCGTCTTTTTGGCTGTCCTCTGGCAACCTTTCGACTGCTTCCAACCATCCTCCAATATTTTTCCAGCAGTACTCTGGCCAACTACCGGCTGTCCTTTGGCGTCTTTCTAGTCATCCTCCGAAAAACCTTCTAGTAACTTTTCGACCATCCTTCGGTATCTTTCCAACAATCCTCCAACCAACTTCTGGCAACCTTCGGCCAACTTTCGGTAACTTTTCGACCAACTTTCGACGACTTTCCGATCACCTTCCGATGACTTTTTGGTCAACTTCTGGCGAAATTTTGGTTGTCCTACGGCATCCCTCTGGCCATTCTTTAGCTAACCTTTGACTTCTTTTCGGCTATCTTCTAGCCAACCTTTGGCGTCCCTCTAACCATCCTTCGGCCGATCAGATCTGGCGTCCCTTTAGCCATCCTTCGGCCAACTTGATCTAGTGTCCTTCTAGCCAACCTTTAGGCCAATCACCGGCATCCTTCTGGCCATCCTACGACGTTCCTTCGACATTTTTATCATATCTTTCTGAAACTCAAGTAGTTCTCTATTTTTCTTATTTGAGTTTGAGGGGAGATGTTAGAGAACTAGAAGTTCTCTATCTCCTATTGATTGGGATAGAGAACTAGACTATTCTCCCATTCTATAAATAGAGGCTTAACCTATGTAACTTAAGTAATCTCTTCCCTTACTAATGTATTTACTATCTCATTATCTCTTTTGTAATCTTTCTTTTACTTTATAATGTATTGTGATTACATGTGAATATTGTATTTTTTAACATGAAAAACGTAGTTATGACGGAAATCATCTTCTTTGTGGACCTCCATTACGTAATGATTGCTCCAAAACTCAATCACCATCGACAATATTGCCAAGTCCCTCTGAGGGAAAGGAAGAAATAGTGGCTACGTGGACACGGGAATTTTCAAACGCGAGCTTTGTGGCGACTTACATAACCGTGGTTTTCGGAATTGCTGCTATTTTGTGGATAAATCCTTACTGTCTCCAGGCATGGTCCTACATTATCGAAGTTTGTATCACTGAAACTTACTATTTTTTGTGGACAACTTCCTAGGCTGCCCAACTACAGAAACATGTAATTCTCTACCTACATGCGTGTTTATATCTACCTAAATAAATTCCTTGTTTCCATCTAACATTGTTCAAACTAATTGTTAATCCCTATTGGCTGCGTAAATTTGCCAAACTTATTTGTCTGCATTTGTTGAGAGATTGTACAAGAATGAATAATTCTCTTAGTTCTCAGCATTTAGTCATTGAAATTTCTTGGCTGCAATTTTAGTCATGGAGCTGGTTTACATATATATATATATATATATATAGAGAGAGAGAGAGAGAGACAGAGAGAGAGAGAGAGAGAGAGGAAAACATCCAAGGAGAGTGAAATTTAGTCATTTGAAATTTTTTTGTTGTTGTTGCCTTTTTTTTTTTTTTGACCTCTTATGAATTTGAGGAATGTAACCAACTGCTCAGCTGAACACAACAGATATTAGTGAAATTTCATGTTCAACAGCACATATTATGTAATTTGTAATTTAAAGACAACCTTCATTGGAATATATAAAAACTGGGTCACAGAATAGCATTCCATGTCCATTCATTAACCAGCAATGTTCTATCTTATGCTTGTGGGCAACGATCACCTTTAGTTCTGTTGGTGCATTTTGAGTTTGGCTGCTCTCTCAATTGTAAAATTTTCATTTCAAAGAAAACCAAGGCTACTGAATTGTGTTGATTTGCTTAGAAGTGATCAAATGCTTGTGCAAATGCAAATCAAAGACATGATTGGTAAAGGCTGGCCTTGACAGGGGTTCGATCATTGCTGTTTATATAGATAAATTAGAGAGAGAGAGAGAGAGAGAGAGAGAGAGAGAGAGAGAGAGAGAGAGAAACTTTTCGAGTAATGTTTTTGCTCCCATCATCCTTTATTTCTTCAAGAAATGTTTTTGGTAGATATTTCAGCCACAAATTACAAAGAAATTATGAAAAGAATTTTGAAAAAAAGAAGTTTGCGGATACATTCCCGACTTATTTATGTTCTCAATGTAGGGAAGTTGCTGCTATCACCATTAAAATTTCTAGAAAATGCAATTGATTTATTAACCAAGTAAAAAGAGTAAGGATACTCATCTCTCCCTTAATTTTTAAATTGAAATGATCCTACTTCTTCAATTAACATTGTACATAACTAGTATTGAACCGGTGCCATGCACAGATGTAGAAATAAATTTTAAAAATAAGAAAGTTTTATAACAATAGATAAATATTTTTTTATTCTTAAACATTACAATACTAATATGAATTGTATTAAATATAATATATACATATACTAAAATTAAAAACTATCAATTAATTGTAATAAAAATCATTAGACTAAGATAAAAAAAAAATATACGTGCTTAAGATTTTTGAAAAAACTATATTAATTTATAACTTTATTAAGTGTTATTATAAATGAATTACTTATTAAGTACATTAAATATTATCACTTAAACAGTAAGTTGTTGGGCGCCGGAACCAAAAATACACACACCAAAAAAAAAATACACGATTTATTCAACGCTCTATTACGGCGCAAAAAAAATCAGCGCCTTTACACTGGCTAAGAGGAAGAAGAAGTGACGGAGGAAGAAAATCAACAAGCAGCTCCCGACGCTTTCACCTTCCTTTTCTTTATTTATTTTCTTCCTTTCCCACTTTATCTTCTTTTTGGCCTTTAGCTTTCGGCTGGCAAACATAATTCGCGAATTGAGGGTGGTGGGTACTTACGGCACAACAAATATTGGTGTCAGAGCTTTGCTTAAGTGCTTAATTGTTTTATGGGTTTTATTAACATGTGTTTTAAGAACGCATTTTAAAAATTAATAGACGTAATGAGTTTTTTACAAATTTAAAGTTACGACAAGATATTATTTAAGAGTTATTAATGACATAAGATATTATATAATACTATCATTTTCCAACACAACTACTAAATGATTTGAAAATCAAACTCCTATGATTTGTCAAAACTACCCCTGAGATATCACTAGTATGAAGAAATAAAAATTTTACCCATGCTTGTATTATACAATTAACATAAAATTTTAAAATTATACAACCATAACATAATTCTTGTAATCATTATGCTACCCAAAATATTTAAATAAAAATTTTTAATTTTTTATGCACATAATTATTTATTACTATTTCAATTTATTTTTTGTTTTTTTTTTATTTTCAATGGAATATAAAGGGGTTTGGACTCTGGAGAACAATTTTGTTTCCACGAAATCAATTTGATTCCTTTATTTTTAATTTTATTTTACTACACAAATTTATTTTATATTTTAATTAAGATAAAGAAAAAAATATGTAAAAGTTAATAAGGGTATATTCGTCATTTAGAAGTTAATGTATAACAAAGACAATAAAAATGCGGAGCAAATACAAACAATCTCATTTATTGAGTTTTCTAACATATTATTAAAAGCTGAAGTATTAATATTTTATTTTTCACAAGAAGATAATAACATTAACTTTTTCCTTAACATATGTCCTTAGGGCATATGTTAGCATTTGCTTTCTTTTATAAAGCAAGGTCTAAGGCCAATATGAAGTCAAAGTCTCAAACTTTTTAAAAAAAAAAGAAGGAAATTTAACAGTAACAATCTCAGCCAACATCTTTCTCGTTTTGTTAACCAGATTGGTTTTAATACTTATTTTCTATATTTAGGTAATTTTAAATTTATTTATTAAACTTAAGTTATTTTAAAAATTATGTTTTAAAAATACAACTTTAAATCAAATATGACTTTGATCAAATTAAAATTGTGTTTTGAAAGCACTTTTATATATGAAAATTTGAGACAAGCTTCACGTTTTAAAAATTCAAATTTCAAGTTGGAAGCCATGTTTTTAAAAATACAACTTTTGAAACAACTTAATTAAGTTTGATAAATAAATTTAAAATTACTTGAATTTGAATAATAAATTTTAAAAGAACTCTATTTTTGTAATGAACTCAATAGAGAAGTGTTCGAAAGGACATTGCGTATAATCTTTCAGTCGACACTGGTTGAATGTCATGCTAATATAACGAAGTATGAGTCCAAAGTCAAGGTCTTCTTAGTACAGTAGAAACTTTGCTAAATTCTATACAATGTGGGTCTATTGTCATCATGGTATGGCTGTAATTTTCTTTGACTTAGTCTATATCTGTATGGCTATGGTGATAATATTTTGAACAGTACTAATCAAAACACCATTTTGGCTCATAATTTAACTCAATCAATATCAGGAGGGCTATGTCACCGTTGAAAAAACAAAACTACTAATTGCCTTTATGCAACATGTATCATGCATGCATTGGCTGAGTTCCAAATGACGAATTGTATGAAATTACCAAAACAGCCCCTAACACGCCTATTTAAATCCAACCTTATGAGCCTGTTAGAATGCAAATAAATCTACATAGAATTGGAAGGTGTGAGTTGTTTCTGAGGAGAAAAAAAGATGGGAAGGGCTCTTTGGTTGTGGGTGATGACAATGGCTGTGCTGGAAACCGGGCAGTGGTGGTGTTTCGGTTGCTGGGAGGAAGAGAGGGTCGCTCTCTTGCACCTCAAAGCCGGCATCAACCATCCCCATGGCAATTCTTTGCCATCCTGGGTAGATGAAGAGGCTTCTGACTGTTGCAAATGGAAAGGTGTCGAGTGCAACGACACCACGGGGCGTGTGATCCTACTCTCTCTCGCCAATACAAGAGATGATGAGAGCTCAGGAGTTTGGTATTTCAATGCCTCTTTGTTCCTCCCATTTCAAGAGCTCAGGTCTCTTTACTTGTGTTGCAATTATTTAGTTGGTTGGTGTGAGAACTCAGGTCTGCTACCATCTCTCTCTCTCTCTCTCTCTCTCTCTCTCTCTCTCTCTCTCTCTCTCTCTCTCTCTCCTTCATATGTTACATGTAGCATGCTGGTTTGTATTTCAAAAAAAAAAGAAAGAAGAGAGTTTTTTTATTTGGTTGTGTGATTAACTAACATGCATGATACTACTCATTTTCTTTATTTTTACAGGTTTTGAAAGGCTATCTAGGCTAAGCAATCTTGAAGTCCTTGACTTGACTGACAATCACTTTAATAATAGTGTTCTACCATCTCTTGGTGGGCTTTCATCTCTGAAGTCATTGTATCTTAGCAAAAATGACTTGAAAGGATCAATTCATTTTAATAGTAAGTTTAGTTTTGGATATATATATGTATATATAGATCTCAATTCTCCATTAGTGGAAGCAAAAATGTTCTATGTCTTGAATGCACAAGTTTTTGTGTTAGCTTACACGCATCTTAACTAATTTGTTATAATTAATTGGATCAGATGAGTTCATCAATTTGAAGAACCTGGATTTAAGCTTCAATAACATCGAAAAGTTTGAAAGGATCGGAGGTGTAAAGTGAAATTCAGTAACATTGAGATTTTGTTTTCTAATTTTGTAAGGTGATTCAAATTCTATAAATTAATCTGAGTGAGATGAAATCAAACCAATACAGGTTTGGGAGGACCATCAATACTAAGCAATCTAGAGCTGCTTCAATTATCTGGTAATAAATTCACTAACAGCACCATTTCATCTCTTGGTGGACTTTCAAGGCTCAAGTTCCTAGGCCTAAGTAAGAACCAACTTCAAGGATCAGTTCCTACCAGTGGTTAGTTTTTTGTTACTATCTTGACTGTTTTTCTTTCCCCTTTTTTGTTCTTACCTCTAATAGGAAAAGAATTTCTTACAGTTAAGAAAATACTTTATGTTTTCTTAGTTACTTACTTATACTATTACTAATGCTTTCATTTTGTGGTTTCTGTTCAGAAATAGATACTCTAATCAACTTGGAGGAGCTGCGTATGGATGAGAACATGATAGACTGCTTCAAAAACGATAAAGGCATATGGCTAAGCAATTGATGTCCCTCTGATCATATTAACAAACTCCAAACCTTGAGGTATACCTGTTTGGTAACGGGAACCTTTTTTTTCTCAGCCAGTGGTTAGTAAAGCAGTTCCAAAACATGTTTTCAGTAGCCTTAAATAAAAATAATAAAAAAAAGTTGTTTTCGAAGACTTTAAAACTGTTTTCATACTAAAATAAAATAAAAAACAATGTTATTTTTATGGTCCTAGTTTTTTGTTTGTGTGAAACATAAAAAAATAAAAGGTTCTAAATTTTTTTTGTTTCCATAAACACAAAACAAAAAAAAAAAACAAAAACGGAATCGTCACCGAACCCAGCCTAACCGCTAGGGAATTTTTCATGCCCAGATCATATAATTTATGTTTGACAATACCCTTCTTTGACAAGTATTGTTCATTGTCAGGCAACAAAAGCTTGAGCCAGCTCGAAGTGCTGCGTTTGAATAACATGAACTCCAATGGAAGCACTCCACTGCAATCTTTAGGGCCATTCTCATCCCTAAAAACCATCTATTTTCAAAATAATAATGTTGAAGGCACAATTACCAGCCAAGGTAAGTTAAAAAGAGTTGTAATGCCAAAAAGTTTTTGACTTGCTATTAATCAATCTTAGTCACTCATTCACAGCATTTTCTTCATTCTATTGCCAATATATCTAGCATTCTTTCATTGTTTTTTTTTTTTTTGGTTATCTCTCCTCCTAAATAGGGTTAAGAAATCTAAGCAATTTGGAAGACTTGCTCTTGGATGATTCTTCTCTCTTAACGAGAACTTTCTTCAAAGCATAGGAGTATTGACTTCTTTGAAGGTGTTATCTTTGATTGGTTCGGGCCTCAATGGAACCCTACCTACTCGAGGTAAAATCTTGCATAATTACCTCAAACACGATGAAAAATCAATCATTTTTTTTCATTTGGATAATTAGTTTATAACATTTCTTGGATTAGCTTTCTCAATGTCTCCTCATTCATCATATTTAGAGTAACTTCTCTTTCATTTTCTTTCGGAAAAAGAAATGCCAATTAATCATCACATAATTGATAAAAACATGCATATATTTACAGGCTGGTGTGAAGTGAAAAGCCTCCAAGAGCTATATCTCATTGGAAATCAACTCAAGGGGACTCTTCCTCAATGTCTAGGAAACTTGACATCTCTTCGAGTTATCGATCTCTCTAGTAACCTGTTAACTGGGAATATTGCCTCTTCTCCTCTTAGTACTCTCGCATCACTCGAATGCCTTTCATTTTCAAACAACCAATTTCAATTTCCAATTTCATTCAAGCCATTTTTTAACCATACAAAACTGAAGGTCATTTTATGCGATAACAACGAACTGATAGTTGAACCAGTGATGGACTCTTGGTTCCAAAGTTCCAACTCAAGGTTCTTGTTCTGTCAAGTTGTGCTTCCAATAAACCCAATGTAGACCTCCCTAATTTTCTTTACTTCCAAACAGACCTGAGAGTTGTTGATCTCTCCCACAACAACTTGAGCAGACCCTTCCCATCTTGGTTGTTAGAGAACAATACATTACTTGAAAAACTTTACCTGAGTGATAACTCCCTTGTAGGACATCTCGGCTTGCCATCCCGGCCTCATCCTAAGATTTTGGTGATAGATATCTCTGACAATATCATTCAAGGCCATATTCCAGCAAATCTTAGTTGGAGCTTTCCAAATTTAGGGGCACTAAATATGTCTACAAATTTTTTTAAAAGGTAGCCTCATCTCTGGGTTCAATCATATGAACTCCTTATGGTTTCTAGACTTGTCCAACAATTTTTTGTCTGGAGAGATAGTTGAGCCCTTGGCCATGGATTGTGCCTCACTTTTATCCTTCAGACTATCAAACAATAATTTTCATGGGCGAATATCTCCCGGAGCTCTGAATCTAAGTCAGCTGCAATTTTTGTATTTGGATGGAAACAACTTTGAGGGAAAGATCCCAAATAGCTTGTCTTCCATGCCTTTGCAAGTGCTAGATGTCAGCAGCAACCATTTCTCAGGGGAGCTTCCGAGATGTATTGGGAATATGACCGAAGTGGGAGTGATTGTGACCTCTAAAAATAAATTTCAAGGCCCTATCCCCGAAGAGTTCTGCAAACTGACCACGCTTATTTCTAGACCTTTCGGAGAACATTCTGTTTGGCTCTTTACCATCTTGCTTCAACACATCAAACATTAAACATGTTCATCTTTATAAAAACAGGCTAGAAGGAACAATGCCGCGTGCCTTTCGCAACAGCTCTTTCTTGGTGGCACTGGATTTAAGTGAGAACTACTTTTCGGGGAAGATTCCAAGTTGGATAGGCAGCCTCTCCAATCTAAGCCTTCTACTCTTGAAAGCTAATAGTTTCAAAGGCGAAATCCCGGTCCAAGTATGCCTGTTGAGTAAATTGAGAATATTGGACCTTTCTCAGAATTATCTTTCCGGTCCCATACCTCCTTGCTTGAGTAACATAACATTCCAAGCAACCAATGAAATAACTTCCATGCCAGGAGCTCATATATGGGCTGGTTTTATAGAAGTTTTGTTATTGAGCTACATCAAGATGATAAACATACTGGATAAACCTTCAGTACTCTCTGGAATTCCTATCCACTCATCGATGGATGTAGACGAACAAGTGGGGTTCACAACTAAGAGCAGATACTACTGTTACAAGGGTAAAATGCTTAACATCATGTCAGGAATTGATCTTTCTTGCAATGAATTAACGGGCGAAATTCCACCCGAAATTGGGAAGCTAAGCAACATCCACGCGTTGAATTTTTCACATAACAGGCTTTTTGGATCAATCCCAACAACATTTGCCCAATTATGGGAGATAGAGAGTTTGGATCTTTCCTACAACAGCTTGAATGGGAGAATCCCTCCACAACTAACTCAACTGAACTTCTTGGCCGTCTTTAGCTTGGCATACAACAACTTGTCAGGTTCGACACCAGAGAGAAAAGCTCAATTTGCAACTTTTGAAGAAAGCAGTTACGAGGCAAATCCTCTTCTTTGTGGACCTCCATTACGTAACGATTGCTCCAAAACTTAATCACCATCAACAATATTACCAAGTCCCTCTAAGGGAAAGGAAGAAGATAGTGGCTACGTGGACACGGAAATTTTCTATGCGAGCTTTGTGGCGACTTACATAACCGTGGTTCTCGGAATTGCTGCTGTTTTGTGCATAAATCCTTACTGGCGCCAGGCATGGTTCTACATTATCGAAGTTTGTAACACTGAAACCTACTATTTTTTTGTGGACAACTTCCCTAGGCTGCCCAACTTCAGAAACGTGTAATTCTCTTCCTACATGCATGTTTATATCTACCTAAATAAAATCCTTGTTTCCATCTTACGTTGTTTAAACTAATTATTAATCCCAATTGGCAAACTTATTTGTCTGCAGTGGTTGAGAGATTGTACAAGAATGAATTAATTCTCTTAGTTCTCAGCATTTAATCATTTAAATTTTTTCTTGGTTGCAGTTTTAGTCATGGAGCTGTTTAGAGGAGAGAGAGGAAAACATCCAGGGAGAATGAAATTTAGTCATTTGAAATTTTGTTGTTGTTGTTGTTGCCTGTTTTTTTTTTTTTAACCTTTTATGAATTTGAGGAATATAACCAACTGCTAAGCTGAACACAGCAGATTAGTGGAATTCATGTTCAACAGCACACATTGTGTACATTGTGATTTAAAGCAACCTTCATTTGAATGTATAACTTGTTCACAGAATAGAATTCCATGTTCATTCATTAACCAGCAATGTTCTATCTTATGCTTATGGGCAAAGATTAAGATCACCTTTAGTTCTCTTTTTGCATTTTAGTTTGGCTGCTGTCTTGTAAAATTTTCATTTCAAAGAAAACCAAGGCTACTGAATTGTGGTGATTTGCTTAGAACTGATCAAATGCTTGTGCAAATGCAAATCCAAGGCATGATTTGTAGGAGGCAGGCCTTGACAGGGGTTCGATCATTACTGTTTATCGAAAAAAAAGAGAGAAAAACTTGTTCGAATTATGTTTTTACACCCATCTTCCTTTATTTCTTCAAATTACAAGGAAATATTAATTTCAGCCACAAATTACAAGGAAATTATGAAAAAAAAATTTTAAAAAAAGTTTGCGGATACCTGCCTGACTTATTTATGATCTCAATGTCAAGGAAGTTGCTGCTATCACCATTAATATTTCAAGAAAATGCTATGGACTTTGTTAACTAAGTTAAAAGAGAGTAATAATTTTGAAGAAATAAAAAAGGAGAAGGGTATAGATACTATGCCTGCTGAGAAGGATACTTATCTCTACCTTAATTTTAAATTGAAATGGTCCTACTTCTCCAATTAACAGTATATATATAAATTTGTTTCATAACTTGGTATCAATAGTGTCCTAAATGGGCATAAAGAACCAATAAAACTTCAACGTGTACAGTAATTGCTTGGAATCATTATAATGAATTTCAGATTCTTCATTCATTATTCTTCAAGATGAATAATACGATTCCTCTTTGCTTTCCACCCACGCAAAAAATTAAAGGGTAAATTAAACTTTTCAACGTCATGTTTGCATTATGTAAAGAGTATAGTTGTATTCCTTAAGGTATAAGACAATAAAAAAAACAATCAAACACAATGGCAATTTGATGATATGATTAAAGTTCTCAATTCATTAAGTAACAAGATTTGAGAGTGCGGCCTGTTGCAACATACTAATTGTTAAAGCTGTATACGCAATGGAAGCAAATAAACATAGAGTACACCTTCATTCGAATATTATTTCGATATCAATCGGGATATTTTACGTGCCACTTTTTTAGTTTCAGTAGTACAATCTTGACATGTAAAAGTTCACAGTAGAATGCTACTATGAGCAACACCACCCACCTATAATACAAGAGTCATACACACGGATCAAGTGTATAGGATACATATTAACCTATTAATAATTGCGATCATTTAGTGAAATAGTTTAAGTTCTTGGTTCATTGAATGACAATAAGTAAAAGTGAAAGGAAAAAACTGGTAATTAGGCTTTAATGGACGTTACAAAGAGGCATATTGTGAAATAATAGTAAACTTGTTGGCATCTTATCATTTTTAAGTTATTTTCAATAAATATTTAAGATCTTATAAAACCTTGGATATCATTAAACATTATTTCTAATACTGATTGACTAAAATGGACAATATAAAAATTAAAGAAAACTAGCTACAAATAAATAAACCTACGATTATAAATTTTTTGACAACTTACAAGTCCTTGTTACTAAATTATTGAATATATATGTATTAAACTCACCTTTTGGATAATTCTTATGTCATTTATTTCCTTGGAGTCAACCGGTAATATACAAAGATTTTATGGTGACAAATAATGTTACACTAACAGAACTTTTTGTACATGATTTTTGTACAATCCGACAAGTTACTCAATGCTCATGGAGCATCAAGTGCCATATCCTCTTACAAAAATCTAAGGGGCCCAAGCACCCTTGATATTAGAAGGGTCATAACGTAGCCTTACTCACTATCTCTCAAAAACTTACGTGGAGCCGAATACACCCGTGATTGAGTGGGACTTTAGGGTGTTCGGGAACAGACTTTCTTTTGTTGTTAAAGTAAGAGTAAAATTACATGGTACTCTAAGTTCTTATTTTTCTTTTCAAACCTAAAAGCCACCAAAACGCTCACATTTTTTTCTCATATTTTAAAAATACTATGGGATAATGAGTGTACTATTTTATATAAAAATTTTGGAAGAATAATTTTTCAAAACAGAATAAAAAGCACTAAATAGATAGATATCCCAATCCTAGCACCCAAAAAAAAAAAAAAAAAGGAAAAAAATCTCAATCGATCCCAAGTCCAATGTGGTGTAATTCACATCATTCTTTGCTCTTCATTTTGAAAAAGTTGGACTCGCCATGTAGGAAATGCGGACCCATCCATATCTATATACAGGCGTATGAGTATATAATATCATATATGTATGTATGTATGTAATGTACACTGTGGGCCTGTGTATACATTATATGTATATAATATACCTCGTTTGATTCTCTCTATACTGTTGCTTTCTTAATCCCATTTCTTACGCAAAGACATAAGTCTCTGTTAGGAATTGGGATTGGGATTGTGCATCTCTGGGTTTAACACTTTACAGTCAACTGAAGTCAAAATCGCTCTGCAACTCGGATCAACTCTCCCGTGATTGCCGCCATGGAGGGCGGCGACAGTGCAGCGTTGTCGGTTGCTGAGCAGTTTTCGACCCCCTCGGTTAGTTTTGGTGAAGAATCGAGTGGTGGAGAGCAGAAGACAGAGAAGGACCCGAGAAAAATAGCTAGAAAGTATGGATTCTGTTCTTTGCAATTTCATTTTTGCTTTGTGGGTTTTCTTTTGCAAAATTGCATGAAGTTTTCCGGGCTAGCTTTGCTGCTTGGATGCTCAGAAAATGTAGGAAAACGGAAGATCATAGAAGTTTGAGTCTCACATTGACAGAATCTGGGTTCGAATGGTTTCTATTTGCACTTTGTTCTATGAGTTTACATATTTCTTCTTTTTCTTTTTTTTTTTTTGTGCCCACATAGAATTCGCCTGTGCATGGAGTCGTTGAATTTACTCTGTTCTTGACTGCCGGAAAACGAAGGAAAATAAAAGAAAAGAAAATTTTGAGTTATACCTTAACACGACACTGGGTTTAGTTGTTTCTCATTTGCATTTTGTTTGTGGGTTTTCTCTGTTACTTTCTTTTGCCTTGTTATTGTGATTTGAACTTTATCCTCTTGTTAGTTACTGAAAAATTGAACACAAGAAAAAGAAAGCAGATATAAGAGAAACAGAACACTCACAAGAAAAACTTTTAAATATTCTGTTCTCTCATTGATTTTTAATTTCTTAAGAAGAGAAAAACTGAATCAAGGTCAATCAGTTGCATTAATTAAGCTTGTTTGAATTTTTTGATAGGTAATTTTAGTGTTAGTTTTTGCTCCTCCTGCTATTCTTAAGATGCCTAAATCTAATTTGTCTTTGTTGTTTGTGTCATGGAAGTTGAAGAGACAAAAAAAAGGGTAAAAGAAAATCTGAACTCGATCTGAGTCTAGAAATTGTATAATGTTCAACTGTGGAACATTCTCTTTAATTAGGTCTCAAATGATGATCAATCTAATACTTGTGTGCAAAGAAAGCAAAATGTATTACATTTCTTATCATTTTGTTTTATCTCAGCTACCAGATTGATCTCTGCAAGAAAGCTTTGGAAGAGAACATTATTGTGTATCTGGAAACAGGCTGTGGAAAGACTCACATTGCTGTCTTGCTTATGTACGAGATGCGACACTTGATAAAGAAACCCCAGAAGAACATTTGTGTGTTTCTTGCTCCTACAGTTTTTCTGGTTCAACAGGTAATTCTTTTGGGGGGTTTAATTATTCTTAGTTTTGCATTCCAGGAATTTTATTGGTGTTGTACCTCATTTTGTTCACATGTTGATTTCAACAATGTTGAACGATGGGTTGTTCACTTAGGAAACTTGGTGCATACAGGTACTTTAACATTCGTATAGTGAAAGGATATACTTTTGGATCCCAAGAAGGGGCTTGTTATTTTAGGTTCATGCTGGGAATGGGGCTTGGAAGCATACACTGAAATATAGCAACACTGCAGTTAATTATTCTTTTGTATAATCCTTCATTTGCTTCTACTTAGATGTGTGGGATAGAGGCATGGGACGCATTTATCCTGTGAAAACTGGGTGCTTCATTACTCTAGACGGGAGTTATGCTCTTGCCCCCACTTCTCATAAATGCTTTGCACTCCTGCATGTTGATTGGTCTTGCAATGTTGTAATCTGACTGTTCCTTAGCTTGTGCTCTGTAGTTTGTCAACCAAGTTTGTTAAAGGGTTGTAACTTGTAACGTAATTCGTTAGTGGGGAAAAACCAGGCCTGTATAGTTTTGCTAGTTATAAGCTAGAGGGCGTCAATAAGAATTTGTTTCATTGGCTTCTGTAAATGAGAATAATGGTCCCTTCTCCCTTAAACACTTCTATTAAAATTAAGGGTAAGCTATATTGTACCCCTTGTGTTAGGGGCCATTTTAAGGGACACCGTCTCAAAGTTAAAAAGTAATACTAATTACCCGTGTGGTTTCATCTTAATAGCAAAATAAACAGAATCCGTCTAAATTGATAGCATGTGCAACACGCTCAAAAAAAGCATGTGTGACTGGGCAGGAAAAGATCCCTCTAGTTCTACCTTGATCCATGGACAATTTTAACCTTCGTGGCCTTTCCCTCACTAAAAAGAACAAAAACACCAAAAAAAGGAGGGGTTCTTGACCGAAGCCTCCTCCATCTTCCTCATTGCCTGTGAGGAAGACCACCATGACAACACCTGCCATCACCAACAGTGGCCACAACCACCTCAGCTATGATCCCTCTTACTCTCTTATTCTCTGCCCCTAGCACCAGACCCTTCACTTCAATCAGGTTCTCCCTTTTCTATCCTCTACTTCCCTGTCTTCTCACTTCTACTCTTTCCCTTTCTCCACCATTGTGAGCCACAGAACTTGGATCACTTCTGTAAATAGAGCCCACGACCTCCAATGATGCTGCTTCCATCACTCCTCTGATGATGTTTCTACCATCGCCCTAGCCTCCTATGTGCACACAACTCTCTCTGTCTCTCTGTCTCTCTAGCTTTGATGTCTTCCTCTAGCTTTCATTTCTTCAAACATTGAGACTTTTAAGTGCTCTAACAACTGGATTGTCACGCGCAATAGCCTCCCAGTCAGGCCCACCTTTCTTCGGCAACTGGCACACTGGTTTACCTCTCGTTGCTGCACCTTCGATGCCATCTTCTACTGTTTGGTGAACTCTGTTTGGTATTGATGTGTTTTGTTGACCTAGAAAGAAACCCAAGAGGGAGGGTGAATTGGGTTTCTTAAATATGTTCCAGTTAAAATTGAATTACAAGAAATGCATAAACTCAAACTCAGAAATGAGTAGGCTCGAAAACTTTAGAGAGCTGGTTTCAGTTGTGGACCAAAAAAAAAAAAAAAAAGGGACTCAAATATGAAATTGAGCAAACGCAAAAACTAATGATTTAAAACAAGTGAATATAATACAATATAAAAGCAAGTATCAAAGATTTATACAACTAAAGAGCATGTGTTATGTGGGAGAGATTGAGCATGCAAATCACAATTATAAATCAAGATAGAGAGAAGAGAATATGACAGCTAGATTTATCGTGGTTTGGCTTTGAATTCTAAAACCTGCATCCACTCCCCAAGGCTCCTTTATTGCGATTTTTCTCCACTATATCAAAACATAGATACATCCACTAGCTTTCCCAAGTGTAAGTAAACATTCAATCCTAGGTTACACTAGTGCTAGTAAATCTCCACCACTAGCTTACAGGTGCAAGTGAATGTTTACAACTAGCTTACGGGTTCTAGCCAACTTTTAACCCTAGTTATCTCTCTAGCTAGCATTACAAATACAAATTGAATGAATAAGAGCAGTGAACTCCTGATTACAAAGTTTTCTCTCCCAGAAAAGATATTCCAATAAAGTTCTGAAAGGATTATAATAGAATAACAAGTAAAGCTCACAAGAACTGCTGTATGATTTTTCACTTCCAAAGCAGTTTCTCTTCTTCTCCAGCCATAAATATGTGAAGAAGGCTTGTAGGCTTCTCTTTCCTTCTTGAGTGTAGTCTTTGGAGATGATTATGCTTGGAAGAATTTTTCTTTTCAAAAATACTTGGAAGCAGTCTTTGATCTTCCATATTTGTGCTTTTAGTCTTGCTAACTAATATTCCCTTTCCAAAAATGTTTAAAGTCATTTTGGTCTTCTAGATTTATTCGTTGAATTTAGTCGGTCAATATTTTTCATTCCAACTTCTATATGAAGACTTCCTAGATTTGTACCTTGATTTTTGCTAATTTTGAATTCAAATCTTCCTTGACTAGCTTCCATATTTCTTACTTAATTTACTACTCATATCTTGACTGGAAGCTTTCTTGAGTTGCTTGACTTGCTTGATTGACTCCATATCTTCTATAATTTCAGCAACCATAATATCCAATCAATATTTTTTTTCCTTTTCCAACTTAGAGAACCTTCCATTCTTTAAAATTTCCAGCATAAGCGTAATCCATGATAATGAATATGGTTGTATTAAAGTATATATTTTCATCAAATTTGGAAATAGCTTTATCAAAGGATTAGGGAGGTCAAATCTCTCTTCTAGAATATGATCTCCATATCTTGCATCTCTGCAATGTAATCTCCCAACAATTTCTCTTTTTTCCTTAAGCTTGAGATCCTCCAATCTTTATATTGGTGACTTGAATTTGATTGCCCAGATTCTTCTAGAAGCTTTCCCAAACAAGGCTCGTGGTCATATATAAATCCACTGATGTGGCTCTTCAAAATCAAGCTACATATACTTTTTGTTCTGTGACACTATTATGACATGTGGTGCTTGTTTGACTTCTCAAAAGATTGTTGTGAAACAAAGCTTGCATACTTGGTATTAATCTAATCGTATATAAATCGTTAACACAACAAGCTTAAGCACAAGATTAAGTGTATTTGGTTAAAGAAAACTTTTGTAGATCAATTTAATCTATCAAAATTTCATAAATTTACATTTGAGCTACCTTGGGGCTCACAAGTTTATTTGGTGTATTGTTGTATGCTCTGGTCTAGTTGTTTAGGTTGATGATACCCTAAGGTGTTTGATGACATGCTTATGCTTATGCCGGGTTGATGATGCCCTTTAGGTGTTCAGTTAAATGCTAACAGTGAACTATGAATATTTTTATTGCTGCTGGACACTACCTTGGTTAATACTTTTTGCAATGGAGTTTATTTATGCAATGCTAGGAAGGGTTTGAAAGGGATGTAGTTACATTTCCTTGGAGGGTTCAATAAGAAGAATAAATTGTGGGTATTTTGGTCTTTTCACCTTTCATGTTAACAATTGTTTATTTTGCAACTTAGACGAAGTAATCAGTGTCACTCTTCAACTTTGAGTGGCCTGTGAGCAGCTCGAGTTTGGCTTGCCAAGAATTTGTCTGAAGCTAGTTTATTACATATTTGCTAAGAAGGACGGATACAGACACGAGTGTTGGACATGTTGACATGACAATTTTCAAAAAATGCAAGACACGAAATGGTGGAGCCACGGTAAAAGAATATATTTTTTATATGTCATATATATAAATATTTTACAAAAAAAGTGAAAAATATACAAGATAATACCAATTAAAATTAAAAAATAACATATATCACTACTTAATAGGCAACAAATCATTCACAATTAGTCAATTACATTCCATAAAAAATAATAAAGTAAACAAACATATTAACAATAAAAAAGTTGTTCCATCAATACATAATACTTTAGAGTCATAAACTACCGAGAACATTAAAACGTCATTACACTTCATCAATTATCCATCATTATCTAATATAAGTTCATAAAAAACGCACACAACAAATTAACTACTAATATCAGTGGCAAACCTGTTCTTGTTCTTGTTCTTGTTCTTCGATCCAACATCCTAGGGCTTTTTTTTTCTTGTTTTAAGATTTTAAACTTTTTTTATTGACAAAATGAACCTAATTTTTTAGTTTTAAAATTTATAGTTGAGCCCCCGCTGTGCCCCTAGAATATCTAAAATGGGACACACGTGTCTAAACTGTGTTCGTGGAATGTTTGATTTAAAAATAAATGAATAAAAATTGAACACGTAAAATGGAGTGTCTGCACGTGTCCACTGCGTTGGTGTCAAACCCATGTTCGACATGGATACGGCTCCTCCAACGGAGTGTCTGTGCTTCCTAGCATAGTTAAACTGTGCCTGAACAAGATTTTGAAGCTCGATTCTTTCACAAGATGAGTTTGAGCAAGACACTGTTTGGCTCACATGAGCTCAGCTTATCTCGTGTAAAAAAACCTTCATGATTTTAACCACTAGTTGATGAAAATGTATCATGCAGTGTAATGTCGTTTTATGTAGATACATTCAACTTTTCTGGCCAGATACTAGTTCAAAAAGTTCTACTCTGTGTTACCATAATACTCTACTACCCTAGCGAATTACGTTTTTGAAATGGCGTTCCGAAACATGATACTCTAGCGTTCCGAAACAGTGAATTTAACGATCTAAAGTGATCCCAAACCTTTTTTCCTATTTATATCTTTAAAGGTCACCTAACGGAGAAAAAAATCATTTATAATGAATAAAAATATAGGAAGAATAGAATTTTGACATAACAATATGCACAAAAAAAATGGGCCATAATACTTATAGAATGTGTTTTTAGATGATTAATTTGAAAAAATATAAATTATGTTTTATTAAATATCTGATTATTAAAGAAAATTCTTCTACAAGTACCTTAATTCTAATATTATACTTTATAGAAGTCTACCCCTAGCGTACCATATTTTAGAACATGTGACGTACCACGTTTCCGTTCCCGTTCCACGTACCGGAACGATCCGTGTTCCAGGTAACATAGGTTCTACTTTATGACATCATCAACTGACATGTCCCACATTCTTGTTATATTAAAAGTCAGCAAGTCAAAAAGTAAGAATCAATCAACAAAATATGTTTTATTTCCTTGTAACAAGATGTCAACACCAGTAAATTCAAAATGATCTTGAGAAGTGAGCCAAATACAAATCTAGTGGTCTGTTGTCGAGCTGAGCTCAAAACACGCCGTAGAAAAGCGGGCCTAGCTTGATCAAAACATACAATTATGAATTCGAGCTCGAGCAAGACCAAAGATCAACCGGGCCAAGCTTGAGCAGGTTAATGTTCTCTCCTCGGCTTGTTATCACTCTTTAGGGGTATAGTGTAATTTACCCTAGTGTAAAGGTCTCAAAATCCTGGAAGGAGCTAATTGCCTTCATGACTAGAGTAAATGGAAGACATAAAAAGTTTCCTTCAACTAAATTTGGCGAGGACGAATTTTTCAAACTTTATTAGATAGATGTCATGTATCAGCTTCATTTGGGACAGAGATCTGTTCTCTTAGAAATTTACATACCACATCAAAAATTCTACTTTTGAAAGAATTGCTTGACTTCATATATATGGGAGGATGGACAGCTTTTATCATTGCTTATATGAATAAGGTTGAAGTTTCCATAGGTTGTCATTTTGGGGGTAGGATGGGTCACCTCTTTCTTTCATTCTGAAAAAAAGGTTTTATAAAAGCATTGCTGGAAGAATAGGTCAGTCAATGTGATTCTGGTCACTTTAGGGACGTCCAGTAGTACTGCAATGATACAAGGAATATTAGTATGGCCCCTTTAATAAGGATGACACCTACGAATTAGGGTCTCGTGTCAGTGAATGTAAACAGAGTGATAACTGAATGATAAAATAATTAACAGAAACTTGAACATGCACAAGAACTCACAGATTTACATGGTTTGGCGAAACCAGGCCTGCCTTCATTGATGAGAAACACTTCCACATCCAATCCCAATCCATGTGGCTTCCCAAATGCGCACTATGTTTGTGGTATTCATCACAAGCCATGTGGCTATCCGCCTATCATGCTTGCGGTTGGTATTGCAGCCCAATTGTTGTAGCAGTCTTAACTGTCACCACTCAACACATCTCTCTCATGATGCCATGTCTCTCATAAATTTGAACCAAATAAATGTGTCTATATTTATAGATCCCTAAACCCTAAGTTCCTCGTTTGGACGAGGAATATAGTTCCTTTATCCCCAAATGATTCACACAAGAACTGCCTAAAAATGAACTCTATAAAATAAATTTAAATAAAATGTAGGAATTTGAGACAAATATCCAAGAAGGGATGGTCCAAATTTTACTTACTGATAAGAATTGTAAATGGGTTATGAAGAAAACTGAAAATGTGATTAGAAAAGGGCTTCTCTGTAACCCTAGGCAAGTGACACCTAATAGTTTTTAATACCATGGACAACCTTTGAGCCTCCTAACTTATGCTATTTAGTCATAGGTTATTAACTTAGACCAAGCAAAACCCCATTCCCCCCCCCCTCCTTCCCCTTTTTCTTCTTCCTGCTCTCTCTGTCTCTGTCTTTGTCTCTGATAGAGTTCATTTTGAACAATAAAGTTGCTCGTATTATTTATATCGGTCTTGTTACTTGAGATATAAAAAAAAAAAATCTTGATAGAACTTAGTCTTTGTATAAGTTGGTTTGTACTTATAATCATTCCAATTCGTATTGGGGGATGATTATAAATGATGTAACAAATATATTGTGTTATATACTATTGTGTTTCTACATGCTTGTGTAAATGTCTATCTACATATGTAAATCTGTACATAGTAGTAAAAGGGTCTGAAAGTTGATATAACCATTGACATTTGTCCATATACATATTATTGTGGATTTTTTACAAAGTGGACATGAACATAAGAGGAAGAAAAAAAGCCTGGTGGGATGAAATTATCCCCATTCATGAGGTCACGAAGGACAATATTGTCCCTCATGTATAAGGTAACTAGGGAGGGATGAGATTGGAATTGGGCCATACCAGTTACAAAAAGAGGTCCATTGCACAAGCTCCAAGCAGATACATGAGAGAGAGAGAGAGAGAGAGAGAGAGAGAGAGAGAGAGAGAGAGAGAGAGAGAGAGAGAGAGAGAGAGAGAGAGAGAGAGAGAGATGAAAGCTATTGCAAATAGCCACTTTCATAGGTCCACCTTAAGTGTACAATCACACGATATCAATAGAAAGTTAACTTTATGCAACATACTAACAATGTAGGACTCAATTTCAATTCTTGATCCATTAATTGTTCTAAAAAGGGTGAAAATACGACATTTCTAGAATGGACCTGTCATATTACGGTCTAAAGTATATCAAATTCCATATAAACTTCTGTGCATACCATATCAAGCAAGCTTAGAAAAGTTACAATGTGGTGAAGTGTGCCACGGTCCGTGGACTATGGTTGTAGAATGTTATTATTACCTCTGTGTGTGTGTGTGTGTGTGTGTTGCATTGTCTGTCTATGTATGTATGTATTTCTATCCATGCTATAGTTCTTTGTTAATCTCTTGTCC
Source organism: Euryodendron excelsum (assembly GCA_033060915.1). Lineage (NCBI taxonomy): Eukaryota > Viridiplantae > Streptophyta > Magnoliopsida > Ericales > Pentaphylacaceae > Euryodendron > Euryodendron excelsum. Next base: position 6,110,293 of record CM065381.1, on the reverse strand, counting down.
CAACCATAGAATTCTTCTTTCAAACTGTGTTTTTTCCCATGCTATTTCTTTGTTTATTCCTTTTCTCTGTATTTCAATAATATTCACCTTTTGTTTGATCCTTTGTCAATGCTGAAGTAAGAGGCTGGGAAACAATTTTGTTTATCAAGAAACGTTATTAAAGCACCGTAGCAGTTGATTTATGGGGCATGATCAAGTTTCTTATGGAGTTATTTAATTTAATTTTATTTGCTTCTGATCTATAATTAGATTTTTTTTTTTTTAAATTTTGATTTCAAGGGTTTGGTAATTTGCTCACGTGAGCTTATGGTTTTTTAATCAAACATATTTATTTGCAGCAAGCAAAGGTTATACAAGACTCCACTGGTTTTAAAGTTGGGACATATTGTGGAAGTTCTAAGCGTTTGAAGGGCCATCATGATTGGGAAAAAGAGATGGAAAAATATGAGGTTAGTTACATTTATTGTAGGTTACCTTCCAAAAGTCGTGCAAAAGGTTTCTCTTTAAGTAAGTTTCCTTTTTTTTTTTTGGGGGGGGTATGTGGGAGGGCGAAGCCAAAAAGAAACAAACATTCCATAGCTAACATATTTTGCGGTATGCCCCGATCAGAGACATCCCAGGCCAAACCCTGATGCACACAAGCAGGAGGTTGATCAAGGATTTGAATAGTGGTTGGGGCATTCAACCCCTCATACGCAAGCCTGTCCGCGCATCCGTTTGATTGCCGTCCCGCATGCTGCAACTCACACTCCCAGTTTCCGTCCACAAACTCCATGATTCTGATAGCTAGGTTCAAGTTCAAGTGGTTTCTATTAGGTTGGTGTATGATCTCCAAGGCTTCCATGGAATCCATCTCCAGCCTCACATGTGTGAACCCCTGATTGCAAGCCAGCTTAAGGCCTTGCCTTATAGCCCAAAGCTTTGTTGTCACCGTTCTAGCTGTTCCTATGTTCCGGACGAAACTAACCAGCCATCTCCCATCATTATCTCTAATCATACCTTAGATACTTGCCTTTCCAGGGTTTCTGATGCAGACAGTATAGCCTTGGACTATATCGAGCATTTGGACCTATCCAAGGGCAAATTAGGATTCTCACTTTATGCCACCTGTGTTGGCAGCTTTTCCAAAATCTTGTTTTGGTAATAAACTATATTAGTATAGTTTCCTAGTTTATAGTTTCCTAATTAGCTATTTCTTTAGGTGTTTAGTTTTCTAGTTTTATAGTTTTCTAATTAGCTATTTCCTTAGGTGTTTAGTTTCCTATTTGCCATTACTTGTTCACTACTCCTCTTTGGCCAATATATAGAGGCTCACTTACAATGTAATAGATAGTTTTGAGTATTGAATAAAGAGTTATTTTAGAGAATTTATTTCTCTCTTGTGTTCTTGTGTTTTGTTTGGATTAGCAATTCACTTGTTCACCTTTATTCCTGACTCAGTTGGTATTAGAGCTAATCATGGCACCCAAGGGACCTAACGGACATGGTGGTAGGGTTGCTAATATCGAGAATGTGTATGATCGAAATGATGCTACACGACATGCACGGTTCGAGGAGCGATTACAACGGATAGAGTAATGGGTGGAAAAGTTTAAACCTTTGACCCAGCAGATTGCCATTGCAATTAAATCTCACAACCGCCCACTGATCAAAGCGTTGACACAATAAGTTGCTACCCTTGTGGCTAGTTATCAATGTAGAGATCGTTTTCCAATTTCATGTTATGTGGAGAAGGAAATTGTTAAAGAAGAAATAATTAAGAATAAAGATATTCTTGAGTTTTATAAAGATAATTTATAGGATTGAGATTCACCACCAATTTTTGATGATTACTCTGATAATAGAGATATGGTTGAAGATGACTGTTTATTCACATCAACAACTATTTTAGTTCCAGTGGTGGATTGGAATAAACCCCTAATATTTGATGAAGAACCATCTACGGTTGAAGAACCTAAGAGGGATGATTGCAAGATATCTCAACAAAAAGACATGCTTCTAGTTGATTTGTTAGAAGACTTTGAAGATAATCACCACTACAAAGATCCATTCTATTTTGTGGGATTTGAGTGTTCGTCTTCATTCTTCATCAAGAAGATAATCATGGATTAGTTTATTTTAACTCAATGAGCCGATTGGATGGATGTTGTGACTGAAGTTGGGAAATTCAAAGTGGTCCTTTAGAATATAAACTCGAGGACGAGTTTTTTCAACTTGAGGAGAATGATGCAAATCGGTCATGTTCTAATTTAGAATTTCATGAAACTTGGTGGTCTCATTGGAAATGTGCTAGAGACCAAGATCTATAGTAAACTGTGGATTCTATCAGTTGTTGGCCAAATTCCGCCTTTTAGGCCTCGAAATTTGCAATTTTGCTGTTTTAGGAAATTTTTGTTTTGGAAATAACTTTGTGTGGAAATTTTTGTTTCGTTACCGTTTGTTTTAAAATGTTTGTTTAGGTATCTAGAATCCAAATTTGGACTTAACTCGAATTTGCTATTTTTGGTAAGTTTTCTTATTTTCTTAATTGTATTCTTAATTTCAGCAATTAGGTTTAGGATTTGTATTTACTCTATAATAACTATGTCAGGGCTCTGCCCTAAGCAGTTTTTTAATGATTAAAAGATTATAGAGAGAGTTTTCTTGTTTTCTCCAACTTTGGGTATTCTGTGTGAATCAATCGCCGTCGATGCCTTTTTTTTTGGTATTGTGTGAATGAACAGATTGAAGAAGAGTTAGTTTTTGAGTATTCGTGCATGAATCAACGGTGAACTAGTTATCCTTGTTCTTTATTTTTCTACGCGCTTCCTTGTATCAGTTCCCAACTGTAGCAGCATCAGTATTAACTTTTACATATGGTCTACTTGGAGGGCACCATCTAGCACTGATGGTCTTCTTCATTTTCAGCATAGCTATCTCATGAGCTGCCTCTGCTTCTTTCACACCAGGCTGGATGACTTGAATTGGATTTCCTGGGACAACAAAGTAGGAGTCATGCAAGGACTTGTTTCTCTATTCCCAGATCTTAGATATTGCCCCCATAGACAGTCTTCCAGATTTGACCACTCATCCTTGTGACAGTTCTTATCAAGCCATTGCTGGAGCTGTTGGGAGAAGAAATCTTGGTGATTTCTTGGGTGGACCATACCTTGCCATTCTTTTCTCGGGAGAGTGCAATCTTGGAGGTCATGAATGGAAGATTCCACTGGGTTTCCACATATGGAACAAGATGCATTATCCGATATGTCTCCTAACCTTTTGGAGATTTGTAAGGATTTTATTACGAGCTAGCCAGATCAAGGTCTTCCATCGGGTAAACCATTAGATTTCCAAATTCTTTGCCATGCTTTCCCCTCCTCCGCACCTTCTTGTTGCTGAGTGTTCTAGTTATATGCCTTCTTCACCGAGAACTTGCCATTTGAAGACCAGCTCCAAACTTGACGGTCTAGGTTCAGGTCATGGTTCACCAATATGATACTCTGCAGCATATTACAGATGTGGGTTGGTAGGAACTGTACTAGAGTAGCCCAATCCCATTCTTCAGATGCACACCAACACTGGTTCACCGTCTTCCCTCGCTCAGTTGCTAGAACATCAGGTCTTACATTATCAATCAGGGGAGTATCTAATGGCCAAGAATCAAGCCAAAACCTAATATTTCAACCATTGCCCACTCTCCACTTAATCCCCTTCTTAAGCAGTTGCCCACCCTTGCAGAAACTTTTCCAAGTTTATGATGCAGCAGACAGAGGAGGGTTAGCATGAAGAACTCTGGCCCATAACGATTGACTGTCTTGCATTAGACGTCATCCCAGTTTAGACAGGAGGGCTTCATTTAACGGATGCATAGTTCTAAATCCCAAACCCCCTCGCTCCTTGGTCTGGCAAATTTTGTCCCAAGCAATGAGATGAAATCTTCAGTGTTTCTCATTTCCACCCCATAAAAAACAGCTGTGGCAGCTATCAATTGCTTTGCACACAGTTTTGGGGTTCTTAGTAGATTGCATTGCATAAATTGAAAGGGCAGAGGACACTGCTTGAATTAAGGTAGCCCTGCCTGCAAGCTATAGTTGTTGTGTTTTTCATCCCGAGAGCCTACTACGAACTCCATCAAGAATATAGCCATAAGTAGCCTTAGTTACTCTGGAATGTATTATGGGAACTCCCAGGTACTTTCCCAAGTGCTACAGCCGTGAGAGAGATGCCACCATTGATACTCAGAGTCTTGGCTTGGTTACGAGGAACATTGGGGGAGATAAATATTTTTGACTTGCAGAGATCGACCTTCTCACCAGAGTGCCAAGAAAAGTCCTCAAGAATAATTGCCATATTTTCTGCTTGTTTCTCCGAAGCTTCACCAAACAAAATCAGGTCATCCGCAAAAAATAGATGAGAAATATTTGGACCATTCCTTGATGGCTTCAGAGGTTTCCAGTGCTTAGCATTAACTGCTTGTCTATATTTCTCCCCAAGAACTCCATACAGAACACAAAGAGGTAGGGAGCTAGTGGATCGCCTTGCTGTAGTCCTCTTCCTGGCTTGAAAGTGTATGTACATTCTTCATTCCAAAGCAGCGTTAGCTCAGATGAGGTAACACAATCCAGGATAAGGGATATCTAGTTAACAGGGATTCCCTTACCCTCAAGAATGCGCCGGAGAAATTGACAGTCAACACAGTCAAAAGCTTTTGCGAGGTCTATTTTAACTGCCATTTCTGCTCTTTTCCCTTGGATTCTCCTCATGGAGTGAATCAGCTCATGGATAACAATAATGTTATCAGTTATTTGCCTTCTAGGATAAAACTTGATTGATTAGCACTTACAATTCGATCCAGCATAGCTCACAGTCTGCCTACCAGCACCTTTGACAAAATTCTAGGGGACAAATTACATAAGCTGATTGGCCTAAACTGGTCTACTGTCTTTGGGGTTGAACTGTCTTTGGGTTATCAACCTTGGGAATTAAGGTTATTCTTCTGATAAAAAATAGGTTGATTGCCATCTGGTCCAGGCACCTTAAAAGGTTCCATGAAAAAAACAGCTCTCTTGACTTCCTTCATAGACACTGGCACTGGGAGAATATCTACATCTTCACTACAGAGCATTTAATGGTCAAACAAGTCAGAGAACTCTTGAAACTTCTCAATAGACACTTGTTCATGTGCATAAATACCCTTAAAATGGTCCACTGCTAGTTGCTTCAAATCGTCTTCATCGGTAAACCAGTTTCCATTACGTTGTTTTAACACCATGATATGATTACGCCTTCTTCTCACCAAAGTAGTGGTGTGAAAATATTTCGTATTCCTATCACCAAGTGCCAATTTCTTCTACCTAGGTTTCTGGCACCACAGTAACTCTTCCTGAAATAAAATTGTGTTGTATTCCCGAATCAACTTCTCCTCTAACTTAACCAGAAATGGCAATAATACTTACCCAAAGCCCTCTGAATACCATTCAACCAGGCAAGTAATCAATGCATTCTCTTGAAGATTTTCCCAAAAACAAATTATTCCACTCCTTTGACGTATCCACAAAAGGAGAGATAGCCCCTCCCACATCACCATTCTCATAATTCCAAGTGTTCCTAACCAAGTCCTCAAATTGGGGTGTATGAACCAGGGTGCTTCTGTATGGAAGGGGCGTTTAATTTTTAATGGAATAGAATTGTCACTCGATATAAGAATCGGACAATGATCGGAGTAAGTTCTTGGAAGGTGTTGGACCCGTGCTTCTGGAAATTCTTCACGCCACGCTGCATTACATAAGGCTCGATCCAAGCTTTCCAGATAACTCTCCAACCTTTATGTGAATTAGTCCAAGTGAAAGAGGGCCCTGAGAAACCTAGATCCATTAACTTGCATTAATCCAGATGCCTAATGAATCTCTCATATCTTTTCTAGCGCACGGGAGCTCCTCCCTGTTTTTTACCACTACGAACAACTTCATTCAAATCACCAGCTACCAACCATGGGCACTGTAGTGCTCCAGCTAGGCCAATCAAGTATTTCCATAGTTCCTCCTTTGAGCTTGGATTAGGAATGGCGTAAACGGCTGTAAACAACCAGTCAATCTCACTCTTCCTCTTGATGATGGCATTTAAAGTTTGAGAGGTTTGAGTTAATATTTCAACTTCAACCAAGTCATTCTGCCAGAACATCCAGATTCCTCCTGAAAAGCCTTGAGCCTCTACCTTTGCCATTTGGTTATAGGTTGTTCTATGAAGAATACGGTCTACCTTAATGCTGGATACTTGGGTCTCCACAAGGACTTAGCATAATTGGATCATGACTCTGAACCAACTCACAAATTGTTCTCAGCACACTATCGTTACCCGCACCCCTAGAGTTCCAAATCATCAGCTACATTGGAAAAACTAGGGTTTTATCACCTAACATCATACTCTTTGCAAATTTAGGTTGAATTGCCTGAGACAGCCCTTCCTTATGTAATCTGCTCATCTCCCTCATAATTGACAATGATAGCGCTATCATGAGCTCAAATTGTAAGGCCAGATTCGATTGGGGGTTTTGATGCTTCATCATTCTCATTTCCATGGGGTGTCCGGATCGATCAGGTAAGGTCTCTCCATCGGGTGGCCTATCGACATGCAAACCGATAGGACGTTGAGATGGTTCACTATTGGTAGAAGGGAGTTTATTGGTGGTGAGGGTAGGATTGTTGACTGGAGTAGCTGGGATAGTTAATCTATGCTTCGTCCTTCCTTTCTGATGATCACTAGTTATTGAAAGAAGCGTTGAAAATTCAATTGGAGAGGTTAGGAAATTTGGATTGAAGGGAGTCAACGACTCTTTCCCTGGTGCTTTATCTTTGGAACAAGGCTCCTATTTGGATGGGTTTGGAGGCTTGCAGCGGCTAGTGCCTGAGGTAGGTTTAGCCTTGGGAGGACGAGTCTTAGCTCCATCGCTATTTTTTCCACCCTGGGCTGTCTATCTAGTTGTGCCTTGATTATGACATGTTGCCCTAAAATGGATCATCTCACCCGTTCCTCCATCATGTACTATCCCTTTTCTCTCAAATGACTGCATCATTGCGCTGTATAGACGAAGATAGAATATCAAATCGTGAACTAAAAGGTCTAGCCACATGTTGCATAGGACTATTTATGTCTGCTCTAGATTCAGAATATGTGGACTGATGCCACCTCTGGCTTTATGATCATTCCGAAAACGTGTGATAAATAATTGCCAGTGTACGGTTGTGATGTAGTAATAATTATTCGGTGAAATCCGAGGTTGATTCACAGGGAAGAAGGTTAGCGCATATAGAAAAACTCACCTTGGTTCAAAAGTCTTAGAGAAACATTTCAATAAAATAAAAAGAAAATAGTTTTGAAGAGCTAGCTTTATCTAATTTAAACTATGAAAACGGTTTGAAACTAATAAAAGAAAGTCTCGAAATCAATCGTTCCAATCAGTTGTTTCACCCGGAACTCAGTGGAGGTTTCTGATAACTCAAATCATTGTCTGCGTCTTGAGTTGTTGATTCAAAATATTTAGCGATAAGAGTAGTTATTCTTTAACAATCAAATCTAAAATAAATCAGGTTTAGAATCATATATGCATACTATAGATTTGTGCATTAAATATACCGAATTAGGGTTCGTATATAAATATTACCAAGCATAATCAAACATCTAAGTTTTCATAAATATCTAGGGTTTGATCCCAAAGAATTAAGAAGAAAAACATAAAAATATTGAAAATTAGTTTACCTCCATTGTTCATCCAAGATCTGCAATTGATTTTCATAATTGATCTCAAGATGAAATCTAACTACTCGAAGTCATGATAGATACATGAAAATATATGTATTGAAAAACTATTGAAAGCAATTAAATTTGATTACACGAATTGAAAAACTATGAAAAATTATGTAAAGTTGTACTCTAATCTACTCCTAAACTCTCAAAGAAAACCTAAAACTCAGTAAAACTAACTACTTAAAAGAACTCTCTAAACCAGGCTTCAGTCCCAGCTTTTATAGGAAAAGAAAAATTAGAATTCTCGTGAACTTTTCGAACGCCTTAGCCCACAGTTCGAACAGGCTTGTAATGCCCTTCTGACGGTCATTAAGCTCTTTGAATCTCTTGAACGGGCTTCAGTTTTGATTATGGCGGGACTTCGTTTGACGCACCGTTCGAACGCTACGTTTGCCCTTGCCGTTTGAACGGGTGTTTGAATGCCCTCTTTAACTGTTCGAACAGTTGTTGCCCATTTTGTCCGATTTTCTCCCTTTTAAGCATAGATTCCTGTTTACATCAAACATTACAAGTTAGATACATGTTAAGACTAAAATTACATAAATAATCCTATTCTAGGTCCAACAAGCAACTAATTAGAACATATAGATTGTATTTTTGGAGCGCAATCATATCTCCCAACTAGCTTTTTGCTAGTCTTTAGCAAAATATTAAAAGCAAAGGATAATCATCATTTTCATAAAAGTCACAAGTGTATTTAGCATATGCACCAAGCTTTTAAACTCTCAGTGGACGAGTGGTATCTCGTGATGGTTTTCAGTGATGATATCCGCAAATATCTATTCATATCATGTGAAGAATACGAGGAGTACATGAGACATATATAACTTACTCAAGATAATTCTCAGTTCATCCTAAATTGTGAATCACGCAAGATTGATGCATAAAATATCTAAGAAAGAAAGTACATAAGGGTGTACTGGTAATGACATATAACTAAAATGCTTCAAATTCATGCAATTATATCCTTCATACTTTGATTTAAATACTCATCGGGCATATTTTCAAAAAAACATGAAACATATAGGTCTATCAGTGGAAAGCTCTTTATAAAAGTAAATGTACATGAAACACAAGGTAAAGCAATTCAATAACAAAAATCGCAAAGATATAAGTGTATCAACTTGGTATAGCTTCATGAAAGAATATTTACAGTTAAAGTGCTATATAGAAAATTGACATGTAATGACCTATACTCAAAAAAATTCTTAATCATGTATATTCCAGATAAGTTAAGGCCATGTGAAAGAAGGGTCATGATTAGGGAGAAAGAAAGGGCTAAGAGACTTAAAACATGCATGTACACTACATGCGATGATTATTAAGCATACACTTTTAATTTTCTAATTTTTTTTCACATAATTACTTTTTCTTCTTCTTCTTTTATTTTTTTTCTTTTCATCTCAATTGCAAAATTCCTTTTTTTCGCTGTCTCTTCACATATATATATTTTTCTTTTTCTTTCTTCTTCTCTTTTTCAACTTCATACAACTTTTACTTTTTCAAGTTCTCATAAGCACAATAATATCAAGGTTCTCATATGAGAAGTATTTCAACCATAATATGCGTTTTCAAAGTTTATTTGTATGTGGATTAAGAGAAAAAAACTAGGGATGAATGACTCAAAGAGAACAAGATGACCTAACATGATATCTGAAATACATTAAGTTTGAAATTCAAGAGAATATAAGTGTCCATATCTCTAACTATTACCACACATATGAATTAAAATTAAGTATAATGAAGCTATTGAAATAATGGAAGATCAATAAATTATTCTCGAGTATATATAATCCACTCCGAAAAAAGATAACTTGACTCTAAATCTCACAAGGTAAAATCTTCATTATTTAAGAATGTGCATGCACAAAATGTCAACATAACATATCATATAGCATGATAGTGCACGATGATATAATATTTCACTTATAATAATTTTATGATAAAAACTTGCAATGCATCATAATAACAAGGTAAATTAATAATTAAGCTAAAGTCTAATCCAATATATGACTCAAAACATGTTCAAATCTAAGATTACATTGATATAAATATAGATATGGTTCTCACAAAATCCTTGTTAACACATTTAATAATTACTAATCAAGAAATATATGAAAAATGGTTGTCAAAGGTACAAACCGTAATACCCGAACTATATGATGCTCAAATCTTTACTAAAAAACTCAAGTGTCTGAAAGATAGTCAATATGAATCAACAACTGGGACTGATCAATAAAGCATAAGAAGGTTTGAAGTATATAACAAAACAAAAACTTTTTTTTTTCAATTTTTTTTTACACAAAACAAGCATCAAAACAAAAATATAATACTTCTTCTTTCCCAAACTAGAGTTATGCAATGCCCTTAATACATGAAAACAACGCCAAATAAAAACAAAAAATAAAAAAAAGGAACGAAAATAAAAAAACTGGTAAAAAACGGTTAAAACAATCAAAAAGAAAAATCTAATAATAAACAAATAACATACATTAATATACAAAATACATAGTTGGGTAAAAATCACCCCACACCACGTCGTGGTTGCTTGCTTACTTGTAGTTGCTGACCATTCACCATTAGTAATGAGTCTAACATGAAAAAATATGCCTGTGTAAGAATATTATTGAACCCAAGGTTATGCAAAGCAATCAAGCAAGTTTTGAAAGAATAAAGCATGAAAAGCGTATCCTGCATGATAGTGATGGGTAAGCTCAATCTATGATAGAGAGGAATATGGGATAACAATACTTGGCCATTATTTTTATACGTTTCTTTCCACTATCTCTTGCTCTCTTTCACTCTCCACTGTTCCTTGCTTTTTCACCTCTTCTTTAAGCACTTCTTTCCTTAGTTCAGATGCATTGAGAAGGATAATTACCTTTTCTTTATCCACATACTCATCCACCTTAGGAATTTTTTTCTTAGTTTAGACACCTTGGAAAGGATGATTTTCTGTTCTTTAATCTCATTCTCAACCGCATCCACCTTAGGAACATCGTATCTTAGTTCAGACACTGTGAGAAGGATGGGCTCTTCTATAATTGTCTCACTTCTAGGGGTGATGATGGATTGTGATCATTTGAGTGAGAAGGGTTTAAGCTGGTCTTGGCTTATTGTTCGTGATATTCAAGGTTAGGTTGTGGTTGGGCCGAAAATTCATTATCCTCTTAAACACCCTAGAGTTGTTTTAAAAGAACCAACTCTTTTTGTATTTCACTAAGAGCCCAATCCATTTATTGGTCTTGAGCGTTATACTATTATTTTATAGCTCTCTTTTCTTGTTCTTGAGTTCTCTCCTGTTGTTCTAGAGTTTCATCAAACCCAGAATACACACTTGTTAGATATTGCATGAAATAGGGAAATGTGTCCTCTTGGTTCTCTACATAAGGTAGATAGGGTGATGAAGCCATGTAAGGTGAAGGGAGACGTGGTGCATAGTAAGGTGAAGGAGGTGGTGGTGCATGGTAATATTGTGGTGGTGATTCATAGTATTGGAATGGAGTTTGAGAGCACCACCCTGAATAGTAGGCAGGTGGATAAGGGTTTAATTGTTGTGCCCGGTGTAAGTAGGGGTCGGTCTTAGCAGCATTAATGTAATCTCTCAATAATCGACAAAGGTTTGCAGGCGCAACTTTCATACCATGCATGCTCAAATAATTATTTATAAATAATACTAATTTAACCTCCAAATCTCCACATGACAAACCATCAATTTGACAATTTTAAACCCAATCTATCCTCCAAATATTTGCAAAATATACCACCAATAAGCAAAAAGCACCACTTCAATCTAACTAAAAAAAAAAAATTGCTCAAAACTAAAGGATGGAACGAAGTTACCCAAACGAGCTATTGAGTCTACTCGTGATTGTAGAATGATGGTAAAGTACTTTTGTCAGGATGAAATCTTGAAGGTTCGTCTTCTAACGCCAATTGCCAAAGCCTTCCCTGGCAACGGCGCCAAAAACTGATCATTCCTAAAACGTACGATAAATAATCGCCAGTGTATGGCCGTGATGTAGTAATAATTACTCTGTAAGTTCAAGGTCAATCCACAAGGAAGAGGGTTAGCGTATATAGAAAAACTATTCTTGGTTCAAAAGTCCCAGAGGAACACTCTAATAAAATAATAAGAAAATAGTTTTGAAGAGCTTGATTTATCTAATCTAAACTATGAAAATGGTTTTAAACTAATAAAAGAAAGTCTCGAGATTAATTGTTCCAATCAGTTGCTTCACCCAAAATTTCAATGGAGATTTTTGATAACTCAAATCATTGACTGCATTGTAAGTCTTTGATTCGAAAGATTTAGCAATAAAAACAATTATTCTTTAATGATTAAACCTAGAATAAATCAGGTTTAGAATTATAGATGCATACCATCGACTTGTGTAGTAAATATACCAAATTAGGGTTTGTGCATTAATATTATGAAGCATAATCAAATATCTAAATTTTCACAAATATTTAAGATTTGATCTCAAAGAATTAAGAAAAAAAAGATAAAAACATTGAAAACCAGTTTACCTTCATTGTTCATCCAAGATCTGCAATTGGTCTTCACAATTGATTGCAAGATGGAATCTAGCTATTCAAAGCCATGATAAATACACGAAAATGCATGTATTGAAAAACTATTGAAAGCGATTAAATCTGATTACAGGAATTAAAAAACTCTAAAAAACTCTGTAAAGTTCTACTCTATTTTACTCCTGAAACTCTTAACTACTCAAAAGAACTCTCTAAAACAGGCTTCAGTTCCATCTTTTATAGGAAAAGAAAAATCAAAATTCCAGTGAACCGTTTGAACGCCTTAGCCCACCTTTCGGACGGGCTTCTAACGCCCTTTTGATGGTCATTATGCTCTCTGAATCTCTTAAACAGGCTTCAGATCTGATTCTGACCGGACTCCATTTGACGCACTATTCAAACGCTACTTTGTACCGTTCGAATGCTTGCCCTTGCCGTTCAAATGGGCATTTGAATGCCCTCTTCAACCGTTCGAACGGTTGTTGCCCTTTATGTTCGATTTTCTCTTTTTTTAGCATGGTTTTCTGTTTACATCAAACATTACAAATTAAATACAAGTTAGGACTAAAATTACATAAATACTTCTATTCTAGGTCCAACAAGCAACTAATTAGGGCATATAGATTGCATTTTTGGAGCGCAATCACTTTACGCCTGGTCACGTGGGGCACTTTCCATTCCCCTATTCTGTCGCTCCCAGTATGTACTAGGTGCTCCAACTAGCCCACTTTTATTTTGTCTTCTAGCTAACATCCATGGCCCAAAATTTCCACTGCGAGGTTCATTCTATTTATCATTAACCTGGTTCGGTACTGCTTTTCCGGCATTTCTCTGAGCTGGCTCCGGTGAGGGTCCCGACATCGGAATTTTTCTTAGCAGATGGCACTCCTCTTTCTTATGACCATAACTGCCACATTCAAAACATATAGAGTGCAGCCTCTCATATTCAACCATAAGCGTCTCTGAATTCACAGCTACTTTGGGCACCAAGCTTTTCTTTATATCAATTTCCACGCAAACTTTAGCAAATTCTTCTCTCACTTTGCTAGCGAGGTTTTATAGCTTTGCCCACCAGATTCCCCATTGTCAACAGGATATGTTCATCAAAGTATTCGATGAGTAGGTTAGGGATCTTACCCACACCATAGTACATGGTAGTCCATCCCTCGGTGGGTGAAAATCCCGTCGCCATTTCTGAACAATAAGGTAGTGACCAAGGACTACCCAGGAGCCATCTAGGCGTATATGGAGGTAATCCACCTTACTCTAGACTCTAACAAGGAAAAAACCTTCACCAAGTCCAATCATCTCGAACGCCCCCGGTAGCTTCCATGCTTGTTGGACCCTCTGGTGGAAGACCTTGTAACTGACTGAACAGCCTAGCAGTTTCACTATCAACGCCTTCCTCCAGGGAGTCGACTAAGCTCTTCATGCGAAATCACTGTCCTCGTCCATTGAGTTTCTAGCCAGATAACTGGCCCCTCTCCCATCACAACTTCTTCAGACTCTTTGTTCTCCACATCAGAGCTGATATGCATTTTTTTGGTTTTTTTGTTTTTTTGGGGTGGGGGGGGGGGGGGGGGGGGGGGGGAGTTCAACCACCGCATCTTTGAAGGAATTTTTCAGAGCCTCTAATGGGTTTGTGGGGCTTTCTCCAGCTTGAGTCTCGTGTTCATCCTCTAACATAAACTCCGGGCCTTCTTCATCTGAGCCTTCCTCATACCTCCTCTTAACCTTCTTCTTATTTTGCCTGAGTACATCTGCTTCCTCCATTGTGGTAGTTCCATCTCGGTTGCCTGAGGGTGTGGTAGCCATCTTACCCTACTTGATATTAGTGCTCTAGTTAAGTAAGTTTCATATATTACTAACATGTCATCATCTCAGTAAGATGGATTCTCTCATGGTGATTTCACTATAAGAAGTTAAAATGTTCAGTCTGGATTTTCTTATTTTGGTTATCGTGTTTTTCCTGATATCTTATAAAGAACAACTGCCATTTTCTTTGATTTCTTTGAGTCCTTATAAGGAAGAATAAGAAGGAAAAAGAGACCCTAGCAACTGAAAAAAGAAGAAGAAATAAATAAACTATCCTTTATGCCAAACGGAGTGGTATAGTTATCATGATTAATTTATTCTTCTACTTTCTGTGCAGGTTTTTGTTATGACTCCTCAAATACTATTACGTAATTTATGCCACTGCTTCCTTAGGATTGAGTTAATTGCGCTTCTGATATTTGATGAGTGCCATTATGCTCAACTTGACAGCAATCATCCTTATGCAGAAATCATGAAAGTAAGGAACTACTCAAAATAGTTTATCCTTTTGTTTCTTTGTTAATTTCTCTTGGTTATTGCTTCTTTGTATGCGCTTCTTTCTACAATCCATTTGGTAGGCTTTGCTTGACATGCATATTATGCTGGCACTATTGTAGGTCTTCTACAAAAATGATGTCACTAAAACACCCCGTATATTTGGCATGACTGCATCTCCAAAGTTAGGGAAAGGTAATGTAAGAGCGCGCGTGTGTGTGTGGGCATACCCACGTCTACTAACATTTTTACAATTATGTACTTAACATAATCAAATTATCTCCATAAATCAAGTCTGCACTGGTGACAATTGGAAGTTTACTGTATATTGTGACAAGAAAACAGAGTGGCTTTCAATATGTGCAAGGTGTTTGATGCTGCAAATGTTGAACAAAATAAACTGTGAAAGGATAGTTCATACCCAAGTGATATTCAACAGACGTGTTACTGTTTTTAATCACTAAGAAAGCTATGCTAAAGTATTCATTTCAATGACATTGTTTGTGCTCTGTATCCTTTTAAATCAACAACTTTGTTCTCAAACCATTCTTTATTAAAACCTTCAGGGTGTTAGCTTTACTTTGGAGTGTATGTTGTCATTTCACACAATCTTATGTTGAATGCTTTTGGGGCACTAGGGACTTTGTCATTGATTCAATATTACTGTAACTAAGAAGGTCAAAGCATTCTTAACTTGGAATAAGTTGACTTCTCAGTCTTGAATGTAATTTGGAGGCCAATGCACTCAATTATGCAGCGCGGTAACATGATAACCTTCAGTTCTGTGTTTATCTGTCATGACCTTTGTCCAGGGATATACCTTTTTCTAGTTATATTTTCTAATTTTCAATAATTTTATTCTCTTTTTACCGTCTTTTTTTTTTTTTTTTTTTTTTTTATTAATTATTATTACTATAAGTATCATTATTTTTTTTTTTTTTTTGGGGGGGTGGGCATATTTTTCCTTTTGCCCTGTTTTTTTGTTGCCTTTCTTCCATAAGTTCTATTGCAAAGAGTTATCTAGCTGTCTTGATCTCCTGAACCTATCATTCCCAGGCTAGAAGGTGCAGAGTCTCCACATGCAACTTCTGTGCCATGTAGTTTATATCTGCAATTTTTTTTTTTGTTTGTTGTTGGTGTTTTCCACCATCTTGTTTTTGGAGCAAAGCATAAATTGATGCATCTTCAATACATATGCAGACGGGTGAACTTAGATATACTAACTTGTGCAATGTTGAGCTGCTTAGTTGACTCCACATGGGCATGTCTTGTGTTGTCTAATGTACTTCCACAAGTACTTTATGCAAGAATTTTATCTGGATATGCTGATTGACTAAATATCTTAAGCATATATTGTATAAATATGGAAAGACAATAACTTATCCAAAAAAAGGCAAAGACAACAGCTCATATATATTAATAAAGTTTGGAACTTGTTATGAGAGTGTCAGCCCAGCACATCTACAGTATATGTTTATTATGGGGAGAACAAAAAGAACTTCTCTTGTCACATGACTTATATCAGTTTACTGTTTTACTGGTGAATGCTAGATATTTCAATTGTTTAAGAGACCCCTCTTGTTGCATCAAGTTTAGTAAATGGTAACTACTTGTTACTGCTTGTCTTTCCATTATGCTTGTAAACTAATGTCTAGGTAATGGGTGACCTATGTTTCTTCACATTTGTTTTCCAGACTTCATGTTGTCATGTTACCATTTCAGGTGCTTCCATCAATACTCTTGAAACGTTACTTCATGCTAAGGTGGGTTGTGGAGGTTGCTGAGAATTTGTGGCAAACTTTGGTCAATGCAATTTGTTTATTTGTGTTTTTTGAGATATTTTTAGTGATGGTATTCATTTACTAATTCTAGCTCTAGCTCAGTTTGGTTTCCCCAGGAATTGGAAATATACAGATCCAAGTGTTCAATTTTAATCTATATCCAAAGCTAATTTCTTTAATTTTCTCCCTGATTTCGTAGGTTTATTCTGTTGAGGACAAGGAAGAGTTGGAACAATTTGTGGCATCTCCTAAGGTTAAAATATATTATTATGGTCCTGCTGTAAACAGCTCATCTTGCCCTCATACGATTTATTACAGGAAACTTGAGGAGATAAAACACCAGGTTCGTCGAGGGGACATTGTTGACTTATAAACTGTAAGCGGTTTGAACAGACTTTCACGTGTTGCTATTTGCATAATGGGCAGTGTGTGTCAACACTGAGCAGGAAGACTGATGATCATGGCACCCTTAAGAGCATCAAGAAGATGCTCCAGAGACTGCACAATAATGTGATATTTTGTCTGGAAAAGCTTGGCCTTTGGGGAGCAATCCAGGTAAGCTATTGCAGCATTCAATTATTGCTCTCTCTTCTAATCTTCACACAATTTGTTTAAATGTTTCTTTTATGTACTCCATCATAGTTAAAATCATTAGTTTCCTGGACATGTCAATTTGAGGCAGGTTACAGGGTTTCTGCTTCATGTCATTAGCTTCTCTTTGATGACATGCTTGGTGCTTCCATGCTGTTGTTGAAGATGACTCTTCCAGCATTGACATTTTGTTACGATTATTGTTTTCAAACTTATTGTCAGTGCTTGATGAGCCCTATGTAAGGTGGTTGTGTGAACATCACAGGGTTGCATGGGGTGGGAAGTTACATTTTGCATTGAAAAATATGAAGTTTTTGGTTTTCCTTTGAATGTTTAAAGAATATGCTTTCTGCGGTACTTCATTTTTAAAGAAGGGTGACAGAAGTGATGATGGCTAAATAGTAAATACATGAGCTCTTGGGGGGTGATTTGACTTCGTTGGAGGTAACTATATCACATGGGAAAGGGCTTTGGAAATGTATTCACAGAGTTGGGGATGGCCCTGAAATGAGCATAGCTATTGCTAGTAGTTAGCTTTAGTAGCCATATTCAAGCTGTAGAATAGCAAAATAGCATTGCTTTAGTAGCCGTACTACCAAGCAGGCAAAGCTAGTAAGGTCTGAGACTTTATGAAGTTTTTTATTTTCAAGGTGGGTTGGGGAGATAGGGTGAAGTTTTGGAGACAGTAGTGGTGTGGAGAGGTGTTGGTAAGTGCCTTTCCCTCTATTTTCCAACTTCTTGTGGATAAAGAGGCATCAGTGCTGATTATGTCCGGGTACAAGAAGATGTTTTCCGGGATGGGCAGCTGAGAAGGAATGTGCAAGATTGGGAGTTGGATTACTTGACAAATCTTCTCAACCTGCATTATGGGATAGGGGCATTGGAGAAAGTCATGACTCCTTTGTTGGGCTATATCAAAGGTATGGAGGTTTGAGGTGGTGTCTTGGTATGGGTCTTTGTTAGGGGATATGAGGGAGCATCTCCCTTGAAGAGGCATTTGGACTATTGGGGCTCCCTCTAAGGTTGCTTTTTTTTTTTTTTTTTTTTTGGTGTGGGAAGCTGCTCACGAGAAGATTTTGACTATATAATCTTATTCAAACGTGACGAATTATTGTCAATTGGTGCTATTTGGACAAGTGTGATGGTGAATCTTTTTCTCGTATCCTCATCCATTGTCATGTGGCTAAGAACTTGTGGTGCATGGTTTTGGCTTTTTAAGTTGTCAATTTATATTTAAAAATATATAATTTACAAAAATTAGTAAAAAATTGAGTGACCAAAAATAACTAAATAGACAAATACATTGGAAACATAGCAGGAGAAGAGGATGCTAGAAACGAAGAGGAGAACATACTGAAAAAAAAAATGCTGAAAACAGAGTAGGATAGGAATAGAAGAGTTGTGGGAAAAATCAAAAGAAGCAAAAAAAAGAGCATAACTACCTCAAAATTAGGGGGAGAAATGCTGGAAACAGAAGACAGATATTTTGGAAACAATATCAAAAGAATAGAAAAATTTTAACTCCTTAGCAAGGCTAACTCAGTTAAAGGTTAAAAGTAAATGAATAAAGACTGGGGTAACAGTAAAAATTATAAATTATATTTTTAAAAATATGAAAGAAGGCGGTAAAGCCTTGCTCTTTTAAGCTGTAAGCCTCACCCAGTTGAGCACAATAAGTGTATCTTTTACGCCTAGGAAAATGAATTGTATGCCTTACAGAGGCTTGTTTAATGCTTTCACCCTTGCAGCATTTTTCCTTGCGCCTCACCTCAATGTGCTCATAAAAAAATATGTTTCATTACTCTTAATAGATTATGATGTTTAGGGTTTTTGTATACTCCCGGTGTACAAGGGTTGTGCCTCTGACTAGGCAATTTCTTTTATGACGTTTACGTACTTGTTAAAAAAAAAAAAAGAACACTAGTAGATTATAATATCTAAAAACGGTTGGTTGCTTTCCACTATGCTCTTATGCAAAAATAAAACTGGAGTGTATCTCTGTGTTCAAGGGGGCATCCTATCATAGAGCTTTATATATATATATATATATATATTTCTTTAAGCACTAAATTTCTGTGGTTTTTACTTATCCAAAAGAAAAAAAGAAAAATATTATGTGGTTTTTGTTAGTAGCTTTAATTTTCCCGCTTAACGGCATATATCATCTTTAGTCTTATATATCGTTGTTCTTAGCATTTTTTACCCTTTGCCTATTTCAAGTTTGATGGAGCTACATGCTCCCCAGAACATACATGTATATACTATACGTTGAAGTGCTTCTTTAAGTTAAGGTTGTCTTAGAATAACTGCAAAGGTAATTTCTGCTGGATGTTCTTCCCTAAATCTTTTATATGTTTATGTAATTTGAATTCTAGTTACATGCCACAAAAAATAATTTAAGCAATGCTTCCATCTCTAAGAATATACTAAAATTCTTTGATGGGAGGTCACTGGAATGCTTTAACTTACCCTTTTTGCTTTTGTTGAAGGCTTGTAGCATCCATTTAAGGGGTGATCCCTCTGAACGGAAAAATGGATTGATAGAGGCAGAAGGAAGTGGCAGTGACGACTCTTTATGTAACAGATATCTTACTCAGGTTGCCTCACTCTTTTCTTGTGATTGCTCGAAAGGTATTATTATGTTCGAAAAACTAACTCATTAGATCCTATGTTCTTCCAATTATGTATTACCTGCATTCCTATGGTCATTGCATATTGGATAGATATGTCTTGTATGCTTCAAGTTTGTGTGGGATGGATATCACAAATTCATCAGTTTGTATTTCAATTTTTTTTTTAAATGTTCTATGAAAAATTTGTAACACAATCATGTATGAAAATGGAATTTCGTTTCACTACGGTCGGTGATATAAGTCCTCCTTCTATTCCTGTAGATGGCATTGAAGCAGATTTATCCTGTGTGGAGATTTTAAAGGAGCCGCTTTTCTCAAAAAAGCTTTTACGACTTATTGGAATTCTTTCGACTTTTAGGTTGGTCATTTATTGCTTATAGATACTTTTGATTAAATTGTGAGTTCTGTTTTTACTGCATGATTTGATCTGGTGGCTACTTATGCTATGATTTATCAAGTTATTTGTCTTTCTGCATACTGTTGCAAGTTATTGTGTGTCTCTTAATTGATGTGAATTTATATATGCAGATATCACAGCTTTATGACCAATGTAGTGACAAAATTTCTTCAAGTGAAATTCTTCGTGTTTTAATCACCAATGACTATTGTCTTCTTTCAGATCTTGTACTCTGGATGCTGGGGGAAATCAATAGACCAATAATATAGGGATGTTGCTTAATAAAAGGAGAGTAATTTGTGTTCCTTCGCATATGACAGAAAATAACCATTAATATAGTGATGTTGCTTAATAAAAGGGAGACTAATTTGTGTGTTTTGGCATATGACAGAAAGTATACATTTTACTTCAAAACCATATGTAAAACAGTTCAACATCTGTGGGGCTCATAGCATACTTTGGAAAACATTTAACACAAAGAACATATTTATCCATGAACATAGGAATATTTTGATAACATTTGTACATCAATCTCTTTATAAAACATGCTTGCTATGAGAACAAGTTGGAAAAATAACTCCAGATGTCAAGTCACTCACATTGAGTTGTTAAAGCTTTAGATATTATGTTAGTCCTCTTGATTGAATCTGCAAGCCTTAATTACCCTTTAAGTCTCTTATAATGATGGTCCTACATAAAGGAAGCAGTATTGAAGTTAAATGCACAAGACATTTAATAGAAGTGCCTAATTCCAAGTGAAAAGGGGTGAAAAAAATACAAGTGCAGGGTAGTATGGCACGCCGATGGCGTGCTACAGTAGTCTCAGCTTCAAGGTCTGTGTGAACATTAACCGTGCTATGGCACACTAATTGTACATTGATGGCATGCTACACTGGTCTTGAGTTCAAGGTCTGTGAACAATAACCGCACTATGGCATGCTACGCTGGTCTCGGAGAAATATGCCTGAAATCAAAGTTTCAAGTGTCTCTAATTAGCCCAATGCATTCCTAAGCCTCATAAGGTTTCAATCATGATTCTGAAGTCCCAAGAAAAGCTTTGAACTTCAAAACATAGGCAAATACACAAGATTTCATCAAGTTAAGTTCTTTAAAGTGGGTTTCTAAGTCATTACCTGTCAAGGCCTCAACTTTTTAGGCTGAAGTCCATAGTTCTTCATCATGCAATGGTCCTAGAGAGTGTGGGAGCCAATGAATTACATGAATATAGTCATTAAAGAGTGATTCGTACCTTGGTCCCAAGCTTGTGTGAATGGTTCTAGGATTTCCTCTACTTTCTCTTGTATTTCCCTTCTGGTGAATACTAAGAACTCTCTCTATTCTCCCTCTACAATGCATATACAAGTCTAGCAAAAATGGAAGAGCCAATTGTGTGTGAAAGTTAGTGGAGTTTCTCTACACACTCTACTCATTCTCTCTACATGATGCAAGGTGGTCTCTTCTACAAGGTGCAAGGTGGCAATATATGGAGGTAGTGGAGTGTGAGGTGGCAACCTCGTCAGACTTTATCTCCCACTAATTAATTGGGGTTAGGTCTAGTTAAGCACGGTCAACACTAATTAATTGATCTTATAAAGTTGATTACACTATAGTCCAATTAGTATAGCTAATCATGATTAGCATTAATTGATCGCGGTTAAATTGTACAAAAAGATTTAGAGATGCAATTGGCATTAAATGAACTCAATTAAGCACCTCTATTGGTTTAACCGGATATTTCTAAGGCATGAAAATCTAGTCTCTTATTACTTATTGGAAATCCCTAATTTAAAGTATACACATTTCATTCAATCCAAACAATCTAAAACCATACATGAAACAAAGCTATGCTTTCAAGTACACGTGCATAATACAATATAATATGTATTAAATGAGATGCAATAATGTGGGGTGTTACATGGACCCTTGACATTCGGATATGGTTATGGTATATGTGTCTAATGTGGTTGGTTGAACATGCATCTAACAAGTATGTACAAGTGTACAGTTACTATAGAACTATGCATAAAACATAAAATGCTCTATTTTTGTTAGTGAACACCATTTTACCTTTAAAAAATAAAAGGACTTAAGAAATATGAAATCTAGCTGTATCCGGGTGTCCTTGGATACGAGAATAAGATGAATCCAATACTTACACACATACCTGTACTGAACATCCATACCCGAGACCATGTAACGTAGCTCTTGGCTAAGGACAGCCCCTATTCCCACTTGAGAAGCATCACATTCCCCCATGAAAGCCTTCTCAAAATTTGGTAAGGCAAGTACTGGAGCTTCTGTCATCTCCCATTTGATATGTTCGAAAGTCTTTTCTGTTAACTTTTTCCAGTGGAAGCTGCCTCCTTTCAAACATTCTGTGACAGGACTCAATATGGAGCTGAAATTCCAGAAGAAAACCTGACTTGGGGAAGCTATGGACATGCCCAAAAATTGTGGTACTGGCCACTCTTTTATTTGGCCAAATCTTCTGTATCCTGTTGTAATCCATCTGCTGAAACTTCATAGCCAAGAAATGCTACCTTTTTTTGTTTGCTTGAGTAGAATTGCATTAAGAGGCGCAAAAAAGGGGGCGCAACCCTTCACATACGGAGTATACAAAAGCCTACATGCTAAAAAAATATTCTATTCTCTCAGAATTAGGAACACTAGAATGGGAATGATCATTCCATTCCCTCCTCATTCCATGTGTACAAGCAAAACAATGGAATGAGAATTATTTCGTTTCCCGTATTCCATTTCCTTTCCAACATGCATTCCATTCCAGCTCTTTTGATTGCATTATACCAAATGTGGCCTTATTTGAGAGATCAAAATCCTGATAACTAATGAAAAAAACAGTGAAAATAAAATGCAGCTGGAACATATCAACTAGTGTCCTCGCCTAAACTTCGCTGGCACTTTGGTTGCTCCTGCATCACTAGCCCTTGGGTTAGCATGTCAAAATCTGCAGCTTTAAGGTAGCCGAAGTTGGTGGCTGATCTTTTGAAGGTCAAAGCAAATTGAGATACTTTCATTTTCCAGAGGTCTAAACACAATGGTCAACTGAAATGTTGGCATTGCAGGAAGTCTAGACACAATGCTCAGGCTGAATGAATGCTTGTTTTTTTTTTTTTACGCCATTTATTGTTATCATCTGTATTCTCTGGTTCTGGATAGTCTGGTAATCCTATAAGATTCTCATCTTTTGCTGTCTTGCACAATTGACCATTTTTGAAATCTAAAGAAACTTGCTCTCATATGTTATGAAGTTGATTTGTGCAGGTGATTCTTCTTATATCTTTTATGCAATCTCTATTATTCATCTGCTGAATGTGCCTAAAGTTCTCTTTTGTTCATTTTCAGGTTGCAACCAAATATGAAATGTATAGTTTTTGTGAATAGGATTGTAGTTGCAAGATCGTTGGCATACATACTTCAGACGCTTAAATTTCTATCATCTTGGAAGTCTGATTTCCTTGTTGGAGTCCACTCTGGACTGAAGAGCATGTCTCGGAAGACCATGAATGCCATTCTTGAAAAGTTCCGATCTGGCGAGGTAATGCTTAACATAATATAGTTTTCATGCCGTGGATCTTTTGAAGTCATCATCTTATTTCATCTTTTTTATTTTTTTTCTATTTTTTATTTTCAGGTGGTTTTCTAAAGTCAATGGATTTTTGTGATCCTGTTTTCTTTCTTAAGCTTTTTGGTGAATTCTGGATTTCTCATGAAGATATTGACTTCTTTCTACAGTGAATGTTTAGATTGAAAATATGATTGCCTCCAATCACCTTTCTGTTTGATGCTTCTTATATTATTTTAAGAATTGAAACTTTTTCTCAAGACCAGAAGTATATTGCTGGTTTGTTAAAGGGAGACATGGGCATAAAATTACTAAACTCCGCCCAGGAACAGCCTTCAAAATTGCAAGTAGGACTTTGGCAGTAATTGAACTGGATGTGGTTTTCTGTTAGCGTTTATTTGCAATTACCTCGTCCTTCAATATTATGTGTCGACTTTAAGTTGCATTAGGCTAAAGGTTTAGTGTATCTGTTAACAAACAAGAATTCTTGTTTTGTCCTTTTTTTATTCCAATTATCACTAATGAATCAATTTTTATTGTGGGATTGTTCCACACTCCCCCCTCCCCTTTCCTTTTTGATAGGGATGTGTATTTGATTGCTACTTACTATAATTATGTTTTCATTTTGTCAACTAATCTAAGATTCCCTAATCAATTTGGTTGTTAGATGAAGAGGTAACTTTTGTTTTCAAATCAAGACTGGAGCCAATGTGTCACGAGCCACACTTCAAGGCCGGGTTCTTGCCCTCATTTTCTTGTCTCGTGCCAACCCAAACATGTCAGTACATATTGTATAGAGTCTAGAAATGTAGGAGTTTTTCTAAAAGGTTAGAAAATTAGTTTAGGGTCCTATATATAGATGTGTATAGGTTGTGGGTTTCTATAAAAGTTTATACTCAGAATTGAATAATAGAAGACCAGTCTTGGAAGGGCTTGAGTTTTCTATGCTTGTTGAAACAGATAGGGATTTATTGGAGATTATGTTCATAGAAGAAGAAGTACTATCAGCTCTAAAACACTGTAATGGTGAAAAAGCCCCGAGCCCTAATGGTTTTACCATGTCGTTTCTTCTAGATGGTTGACATAGGTTTAGAGAGGATGTTATGGCCATGATGCACTATTTTTTTGAGAATGAATCTTTCAAGAAAAGTTTGAATGCAACATTTATTGTTCTTATCCCAAAGAAGGATAGTGCTAGGGAGTTTAGGGATTTTCGGCCTATTAGCGTTGTGGGTAGTATGTACAAACTGGTGGCTAAGGTTTTGGCTTTAAGGCTTAAAAAGGTAATTGGAAGTGTGATTTTTGAATCTCAACATGTTTTTGTGGGGGGTCGCCCGATTTTGGATGCAATTTTAATTGCTAATGAGGCAATTAACTCGAGGTTGAGGAGTGAGATTCCAGGTATGTTGTGTAAGCTAGACATTGAGAAGGCCTATAATCACGTCAGTTGGGATTTTCTTCTTTATTTGTTGGAGAGGATGGGGTTTGGAGAAAAATGGAGGAATTGGATCAAATTTTGTATTTCTTTTGTTGGATTTTCAGTGATGGTAAGTGGTTCTCCATCAGGTTTTTTTGGAGTTTGAGACAAGAGGACCCTTTATCTCTATATCTTTTTATTATTGTTATGGAGGTTTTTAGCATAATGTTGATGCAAGGTGTGGATGGGGGTATGATCGGATCTTTTGAAGTGGGAAAAATTGGGGAGGATGCAATGTCTATTTTCCATTTACTCTTTGTGGATGATACGCTAATTTTTTGTGATGCAAATGAGGAACAACTTAGGCACTTGTGTTGTGTTCTTATTTGAGGCTGTTTCAAGGCTAAAAGTGAATGTGGGCAAAACTAAGCTGATTCCGGTCGGTGACATGGGGAATATTGATATCTTAGCAGATTGTTTGGGTTTTAAAGTGGGTGCTTTTCCTAGTGTGTATCTGGGTGTGCTTCTTGGTTCTTCTTTTAAAGCTACGGCAGTTTGGGATGGTATTATTGAGCGAATGGAAAGGAGACTTTCCTCCTGGAAGAGGCAATATCTCTCAAAAGGTGGTAAATTGACTTTGATTAAAAGTACTTTGTCTAGCTTGCCAACATATTTTATGCCTTAATTTACT
Organism: Euryodendron excelsum; assembly: GCA_033060915.1. Lineage (NCBI taxonomy): Eukaryota > Viridiplantae > Streptophyta > Magnoliopsida > Ericales > Pentaphylacaceae > Euryodendron > Euryodendron excelsum. Next base: position 6,084,575 of record CM065381.1, on the reverse strand, counting down.
ATTCTGGCATTGGTGGCAGACCGTTTGGAGAAGCTGCAGAGGAATTTTTTTTTTGTTTTGGGGGGGGGGGGGGGGGGGGGGGCGGGCTCGGGTGATGAGTTCAAATACCATCTTATGGCTTAGGATAAAATTTGTGTCCCTGTTAAGGATGGTGGTTTGGGTAATCGTCCTTTTTGTCTTTTTAATCAAGCTCTTTTGGCTAAATGGTTGTGACAATTTGCAATGGACGATGGGCATCTCTAGTGGCAAGTGATTCACAACAAATATGGTTTGGGGGAAGGTGGTTGGTCTTTGGATACGAGCCGAAATTCCTATGGAGTTAGTTTGTGTAAAGGAATTCGGATTGGTTGGGCAGATTTCTTTCGTCATGTCAGCTTTTCTATTGGGGATGGTAGTCAAGTAAAGTTTTTGCAGGACCTTTGGTGTAAGGATGTACCTTTGTCGATTGCATTTCCGAACTTATTTGTCATTGCGAGGGATAAGGAAGTTTCTGTGGCAGAATATTTAAAGGTTTACAATGATTTAATGGTGTGGGAACCTCTCTTGATTTGGGGGATTCAAGATTGGAAATTTGAGGAGGTAACAAACTTTTTTGCATCTTTGTATAAAGTGCAGATTTCTAAAAGGGATGCTAATCACATGATTTGGGAAGGCAATAGGGGGCGTTTCTCCATTCGTTCCTATTATAAATTTCTTAATAATGGCCCTAGGAGGGTTTTCTATGGCAGGCTATTTGGAAGTCGGGGGCTCCTGCAAAGGTGAATTTTTTTGTGTGGACGACCACTGTAAATGCTTGCCTTACAATTGATAATTTAGGGAGAAGGGGTAAAATGCTCTTGAATTGGTGTTGTATGTGTTATAAAGTTGAGTAGACAGTGAATCACTTACTTATTTATTGTGATGCAGCACGGCAATTATGGAGTCTATTATTCTCTGTTTTTGGAATTGTATCGGTTATGCCGGACTTACTGATAGCCTTATATGAATCATGGTGAAGAGGTTGCAGAGATCGTGCGAATAAAAAAACTTGGAGGTTGTCGCCGCTATGTGTGATGTGGTACATGAACGCAATAGGAGAACTTTTGAGGGAGCTGTTTTACCCATCAATAAACTTAAGGCTTTTTTTTTTTTGCATTCTTTCATTTTTGCCTGTCTCGGAACTTCTGTAACTTCTCTTTATCTCTGTTAGACTTCATCGGATATCTTTTTCTAAGGGGGAAAAGTTAGGGGTCTCTTTATTGTATACATCTTGTGTACAAGCGGAGGACCTGCTTTTTGTTTGAATAAAATTTTACTTATCAAAAAAAAAATATAGATGTGTGTAGAAGGGTTTGTCCAAATTCCATGAAAATATTTTTATAGACTCATTATGACTCCTCAAGGGGATTGGATGTTTTGTTGTATCACTTTGAAAAAGGCTTAGAAAGCATATATAGGGGAGGGTTAGCAAGGTGAGTCAAAGTTCCTAGTCTAAGCTTGTTGGTTGTAAGCTTACTAAACTCCCCTTCTAATTATTGTACGAAATTGCTTTTCTCTTTCAATAAAAGTGATCTTATTATTGCTTTCAAATCGTGTGCCTATTGTCCTGGTTGTTGCTTTTATTGTGCTTTAGCTTGTTGCTTACTAGTTGCTTACTTGCATCACGGGTGCGTGTGTTGGCTATTTGCGAGTACCCCTTTGGATGGCTTGCTTGGTGCCGCCCAAGACAAGCGCCGCACAACCTTGCACACTTGAAAACAGTGTGTCCATGACACAATGTATGGAGATCTTGGTCATTTGAACAATTAGAGCATGGATAGGAAAAAAGATAAACCTACAAAAAGTAACTGTAGAGGGTTGGACAATGTAGAATGAAGACTGACTAATACTCCAGTAACTAGCTCTTTAAACCAGGTTAAAGGTGCAAATAGGACATGAGGGAGGTTAGGATTGATGTGACTTGAGTTCATGAAAAAGCACATTATTGCCTAGGATTTATATGAGGATATGGCTTTGACGGTTTGACCAAAGTCAACTGGAGTAAATGAATCTTTGTAGCTGACTCAAATAATTGGGATTCAGGCTTGTTGAGTAGAGTTGTTCAACAAGAAAATATTGGCTTTGATGGGCTACTTCAGGAGAAAAGTCAGGAGCATACTGAATATGTGATTGTGATAATTTAGGTCAAAGATCCAGTTAGTAGTTATATATTTTAAAGAAAATTGGGGTTGAAGGTGTTCTACTTTGTTTTGACCTAGATACGAGTGAGTGAATGTGATATAATTACTTCTTTATGATTCTATACTGAAGGGAGGGCAGTACCAAGTGCACTTTTCTGGCCCCAGAAAACTTGTTGAGTCTACTCAGGGATGATAAGAACTTTAGAACACTGAATACTGGCTTAGCCTCTAGTCCCATTTCATATTTATACACACTCCACCGTAGATTTTCACAATGTACTGCTAAAATAAACAAAAGGGACTATGCTATTTATTTTTTAATCACCAAGGGTTGGTAAAGATATGCCAAGAAGAGAATTTTTTTGTCATTGTAGAGTTCTTGATGTCAAGGGAGAGGCTTCAATTTTCTGTATGAATTGTATAGTCACCACTGATCGTATGTAATAAAAAAAAGGTTGACTCCTTTTACGGGAATAATAAACTCAACTTGAAAACATTTTTCCCTTCAAGTTGGGTCATGTCTGTTTTCTTTGGTAATGTGTTACTCTTAGTGGTTGTGCATGGTAAACCCTTCTAAATCTAATGTTTCACATCTTGTCCTTGATGCTACCTCCAGTTTCACATTCCAAACTCTTTAAATGGTCCTCGCTTCTATAAGTTGTCAATTTCTATTACGTACCTTCCATAATTTGGTCTGCTTAATTACCAAATCTTTTCTTTGATGATTTTCATATTATGTTGGAAGGTATGAATGCCAAAAATATTGGGTGTTAGCCTGTGTTTGCATCGTGAACTCCTTCAAGTAACTGTGTGCTTTCAAGAGAGTGAAAATATCACATCAAACTTAATGGTCAGGTTCTTACTGTTGTTAAGACGCAAAGAAGCTCGACATAGATTTGACTACGGAAAAAATAGAATTATGTACATGTACCTTTCATCCACCATTACACTCCAAGTACATCCATGTATTCTAGTTTTAGTTTTCTGATATCTGACTAGCCTCAATTTTTGTTTTAATTACCCCTTCGCCCTTTTCAGGTTGTCTTAGATTTAACTTAGGACATGGCTTTTAATTGAGCCTACTGTTGATCCATGTACCTGAGCTCAAGTACTTGGGAGCAAAGGCTTGTTGAATTGAGTTGAGATAATGTTCCTTTGTCCTTTTAAACTGCAGCAAAAATAAGAAAAAGAAAATGTTCTCGTCTTTTTTGAGCAACTTCACTGAGGCATTCATTTAGTTGTTAATCTTTTTAGAACTTTGTATGTGTTGTTTGACCCTTTCCCTAATAGCTTAAGCTTTTGGGGCAAGTAGTTGTCGGACATGTTTGTTTGCAATTTTGCATAAACTACATTCTGTTTGTCTGTCTTTCCATGTGCAAGAGGTCTTGCCGATTCTTGAGAGCTTGATATAGATTGCTTGACTCATAACTGACCAGCTTTGGGGGCAAGTGTTTGCCTAATACTCGTAACTGACCAGCTTTGGTTTGTTCTCCCTAATTTATTGCCCATTGTAGTTCATTATTAGATATTCTACTACTTGGAAAGCATAGTGGATGCATATCAGATAAGTGTTGTCTATGCAAGTCTAATATCTGATGAGCAGATGTACATATTATAAGTTGTCTAGTCATGGAAGTTGAGGCTGAGAAGGCTGGTGGAGTGCCTTATGGGAAGTATTAAGGTCACTGAACTGGCAAAAGATCACCTAAGCATTCCTGGAGAGAGCTAAGGTAGTTTGGAGCTAGATGGAGAGGGAGAGAGCTGAGTTCTGGAATGGAGAACCAGAGCTTCAAGGTCTCAGCTAAGAGGTGAACGGTGATGAACATTAACTCTCTGCATGCGTGGAGGAGCCTCTATCAGTGGTTGTTGTCTCCAGTTTTAGAGGTTTCAGAGTGGCGCTGAAACCTTCAGAGGCCTCAGCAGCCACAGTGTGAAAAGGGGGAGGTACTGAGCACACCATGTGTCTGTCTTGATTTGGACTTTGTCTTCTAGTGGAGACTTCACTATCCAAGACTAGTCAGGGTGCAAGTCTCTCTCACGAGAATGGGACAACCTATCCTAACAAACCCTCGAACTCTTTGCTTCAAGCCACCAGACCCTATTGATCCCACGCAAGGGTTATGGGGTCACTCAGCTGCCCCATGGCTGTGGTTTTAACCCTTTGGGGGTTCTTAGGCCCTGCTTCAGGCCTAAATTATGTGCTACTAGGATGGCTTCTGGGTAACCAAGTATAGATTGTAGGAGATGTGCGCTCGGGTAGATGACTGCTCGCTCGGTTGAATCAGGGGAGGGACTGAGCGCATGTGTCATGAGTGGAGATTGAGGGAGGGATCGAGCACTTTTGGGAGACTTTATAGAGATTGCCTCCTGCTTGGCTTGAGACTAAGGCATGCCCACCTCAGCCTCAACCAGCAGCCCTCTGTGAGGGTGAGAAAAAATTCTCATTGGTCCAAGTATTGCTCATGAGGATGACACGTGGAGCCAAGGCTAGTGGTGGAGGGACATGGAGACAATGCGGCTCCAGGTTCGATTGCCACATGGGGGCGTGGACCCAAGTGCCAACACTAATTAAGCTGGCTTAACAAGGATGCGGTACCCATTTACATTTGTTAGTTTCTGTTCTGTAAGTGGTGTGGTATTACATGGCTAATCACTGCACTCCCGAGCAATATCGCTACTTCAAGAGTAATAGCATATATCCAATGATCACTATGTTGTATTGTAACGATAGTTGTTGGTTTAGCAGTGTTTATTGCTCATTGGATTTGGATAACTGTTACGATCACATATCGGCCTCATGGTTTGGTATTCAAGATGCTTGTTATATACACAGGTTAATTTTGGTTTTGGCCTGAGCCGGGGGGCCAAAAGGCTACATCTAGTACCGGGGGTGTTATATTCAGAAAGAGACTTAATGTCGAAGAGGCCTTTCAAGGCTCAAAATTGGTTTTGGATATTATGGGAAGAATCAGAATGGATATTCTTTCAAAAGAAATACTTCTAATATCATGCTGTTTCAATAAGAATGACATTGCAGTAGCCCTCTATGTAACAGGCATAAACGTGGGCTCTGATGTGATATGTTACAATTGGCTTTCCACAGATTATTGCTAGACTAAATTCCAAAATTTCTTGATTTGGCAGCTGAATTTATTAGTTGCGACTAAAGTGGGTGAGGAAGGACTTGATATTCAAACATGCTGCCTTGTCATACGGTTTGATCTTCCAGAAACTGTTGCTAGTTTTATACAGTCTAGAGGTCGTGCACGTATGCCACAATCTGAATATGCATTTTTGGTTGACAGGTCCTTTCTTAGCATAAACCCTATATGACTATTACTTTGTTTCCTTTCTCAAGGATAAACTTTTTCATCTTTCCTAACATTGCAGCGGCAACCAGAAGGAGCTGAATCTAATAGAAAATTTTAAAAAAGACGAAGACAAAATGAATGAGGAAATTGCATCCAGAACCTCTGGTGTGACGATTGTGGACTTTGAGGAAAGAACCTATAAAGTAGCTTCAACTGGTGCCACCATCAGTTGTGGATCTAGTGTCTCATTACTCCACCATTATTGTTCTAAACTTCCACATGATGAGTATGATCTTTTACTCAGTTCTTATTCATGTGCTGTTGAGCTTTGTAATTGAATGTTCTTATTAAGGTGTACAAAAAATGTGCTACGGTTCCAATTTTTTTTTCCACTGAGATGGTCTATCTTTGCAGATATTTCAACCCCAAACCAGAGTTCTTCTACTTCGACGATGTAGAGGGAACAGTCTGCCACATAATTCTCCCTTCCAATGCTCCAATTCATCAAATTGTCAGTTCACCACAATCTTCCATAGAAGCAGCTAAGAAAGATGCCTGTTTGAAAGCATGTGAACAACTGCATGAACTGAGTGCCTTGACTGACTATCTCTTGCCAGATCAAGATGATGGAAATGAGGAGTTGGGGGATGACTTTTCTGATTCAGACAGCTGTGATGGTTAGGAACACCAATAAGATACTAAAACTCTGATACCTCTTTTCTTCTTTAAGTTGTGAGTTGTGATAATTATAATTCTGTTTATTGGCAGATGAATCTTCACGAAGAGAACTACATGAGATGCTTGTTCCTGCTGCACTTAAAGAACCATGGACTGATTTGGAGAATCCTGTTTGCCTTAACTCTTATTTTATAAAGTTCAGTCCTCATCCAGTTGATAGGCTTTATAAAAAGTTTGGTCTTTTTGTGAAAGCATCCCTCCCAGGAGAGGCTAATATGATGAAACTTGATCTCTTTTTGGCTCATGGTAGATCAGTGATGACAGAGCTTGTCCCAACAGGAGTTGCAAAATTTGATAAAGACGAGGTATAATTTTCTTTTAATTTTTTTGTTAGTAAAATTTATTAAAGGTATCTAAACGGATACGATCAGTATACATCGACAAGTATACCTAAGCCAAAAAAAAGGCTATACATCCATTTAGTCCCCAAATTCTGTATAAAATCCAAAAATCATCAGATTAATAGCCCAGAAACCCATCCATATAAAGAGCCAACAAACAGGACTTACAACTTAAAAAGAGGTTTCTCCACCCCATCAAAAGATCGTCCATTCCTTTCTCCCCATATTATCTAGATCAAACACGTCACTACGTCATAACCGCTTTCCATGCTTCTTCTATTTTTGCCAAAACTCCCTGCACTCCAACAATGCAAAAGCTCTATCACCTTCCCCCGGCACACCCAATGGACATCAAATAATGACAAAACTAAATCCCAAATTTTGTTGGCCACCCTACAATGAATGAGGCGGTGATCAACTAATTGCACATCTTCCTTGCACATTAAACACCAATTTATGATAATACTTCCAGTGAATCAGATTACTCATGGTAAAGGTGAGGTTGAGAACTACTGTTTTAAAATAAAAATTAATTACGTAACTTAACTTCATGGGCTTTTTTTTAATTTTTTTATTACTTATGCAGATTGTGCAGGCACAATATTTTCAACAGATGTTCCTCAAGGTCATCCTTCACCGATCAGAGCTCATTCCTGAATTTGTTTCTTTGGGAACAAATGGTTTTAGTAGCTCAGGCTCGTCAAGTTTCTACCTGTTGCTTCCTGTCATTCTGCATGAATATGGGAACAAGATGACTGTAGACTGGAAGTTAATTAGAAAATGTTTATCATCGCCAATCTTCAGGAACCAGGGGGCTGCTAGAAACGGTGTCATCCCTCATTTAAACAACCACTTGGAACTTGCTAATGGTCCCCATGGCATTAATGATGTCATAAATAGTTTGGTGTATGCTCCATGCAAGGATACATTTTTCTTTGTTTCTGATGTTGTTCTGGAGAAGAATGGATACAGCCAATATAAAGGTTCAACAAATCATATTGAACACTATTTTAAAACGTAGGTAACTGCATTTCGTGGTTTTATCTATCCCTGACACTGTATAGAGATGAGAAGCAATATTTTTTATTTTATTTTTTTATTTCTGTTTACTTATTTATTACTTTTGGAGGGATATTCTGCATAACTTTTTAATGATTGCCTTCACGAAATGCATCATGTTTAATGGATGGCTTAACATAAATAAAATACTATGCATCTTCCTCGTATTGGTATTGAACTAAGAAGCATGGACACGGACATGCCGACACGACAATTTTCAAAAAAATGCAGGACACAATGCAACGGGAACATGCCAACAGTATATAGTTTATATATTTCTGTATGCCTTAATGAAAATTTTATAAGATGACACTAATTTAAATTAAAAATCATGTATTTCATAGTTTAAACGTTAAATTATATATAAATTCACATTATTGTTATTTAACAATAGGATCCCAAGTTATTTTCTTTCAACTTCTAATGTGTTTCATATGTTTTAATTGATAGACACATGTATCCCTTAAGTGTCCGAAGTGTGTTTGGTTCTAGAATTAAAAAATAAGACACGTTTGGACGTGTATCCGACATTTGTCAGTGGAGTGTCTAATACTGACACGGCCCCTCTTAGAAGTGTTTGTGCTTCTTAGGTATTGAATGACAGATCTGTATATCGCTAGTAATATTTGACACCATAGTTTCTAGTTTGAAGATTATTGTTTGTTATCCTTTTAGGCGGGGTTTGAGGGCGGGCCTTGGAGTGGTGGTAAGGTTGCTCCATTGTAACCTGGGCTTCATAGGTTCAAAGCATAAAAACAATTTCTCCACATGCGGGTGTAAGGCAGCATACATTTGACCCTTCTCAAACCCTGCTGTGGTGGGAGCCTCATGCACTGGACTGCCCTTGTTATTCTTCTAATCAGTGGTCCTTTAGCATGTTCATTAATTCAATCAGTCTAGCAAGTACAGCCTAAGAATTGACATCTTCTCAATTAGGATTTGCGATTTTTATTAGAAATATATTGGAATGGAGTTTGTGCAATCACCACAAGCATTGGACTCCGAAAAAAGAAGGCATGGATATGAGTTTTTCAACCTAAAATGGTATCATGGTGTTTGCTAATTGTATTATTTGCAGTCTATTAATTATGCTATCTGTTGTTGAATGTCCCTCTTGCTTGCATAACGAAACTCAATGCAAAGGGGGGCTGATACTGCCCCTGTTCAACTGGAGACTGGTACTATGGGTTTTGTGTATCATAAATTCATAGTTTTTCTGTCAGTGGCGTGCAGGTGTTGTATGGTCTCTGTCATGCCTTTAATTTTTCTTGATTGTACTTGAGTTGATTTTTTTTGTCAACATGCATGAGGGTCAGAGTTCAATCTGCTTTCCTGACTTTCAAGATTTCATCAAACAAATATTAACAGCCCTACAAACCTTACTCTTTTCATTTGCTTTTGTCCCTTTGGCTTCAATCTATTTTAATGGACCTTGTTTCCTTTGTTCCCCTTTAAAATGAAACACCAACTCATCCTTTATGAACCTAATTGCTCTTGTTTGCTTTAAATTATTCAAACCATGGGTTTGAAATTAGTTTTAGATCTGTGAATGCATCTGTCATTTGTTGGACACAATCATGATGAACCTTTACATTTTAATTTCCTACTTTGTAATTTCAATATATGTATTTTATCTGATGTTCCAAAATTTCTAAAATAGCTCAATGTAAACCTAAATTAGTTGAAAAGTAATACAACATCGATTTGTTTGCTCAAAGTGGCTCAATGTTTTGAGGGCTAATTAATCTTACATGTACACAAGTTGAAATGACTGGAACTTTTAGCTAGCAGAGTTCCCCTCAAGTTCTGAGTCTGCTACAGGTTTCCTGTTTTACGATTATAATTTACATGTTCTCAATCTTAAATTCTAATTATATTTGCAATCATAAGAGTTTGAAGGGCAAACAACTTGTGAGAGAATGATAAATGTAGAATGACTTGACTTTTGTGGCATTTGTATGGTGTGTCCTATTTGTGGCACATTATTTAATTTAATCCTCTGTAATATTCGTTTATTGTCTCTGATGGTCAATTTTTCTTTCTAAATTTATAAATCAGGTTTGGCATTCATCTTTCATACCCTGACCAACCTCTTTTAAAAGCAAAACAGCTTTTTTGTTTGGACAATTTACTGAGGAAGTGGGGGAATTCAGGTACAAATAGTTTATTTGTGTCTTCACTTTGTTGCTGCTATTGCGAATTGAATTATCTTCTATCTGGCTGTCATTGTGATTCTTTTTTGCTAATTGAAAACTTAGTAACATTTTCAGTTGGTATGTCACTGTACTGGTGGATGTACTAAATAGTTTGGTATGTAATACTCTGCTTCATGAGAAGTGTATACATGATAAATTGAATACAGTTAGTTGGATTTGTCTCGCTTCTTAACTCAAGTTATGAAGTGAAGATTGATGCTCATTAAGTGGGTGTTTTTGGATGCTAAAAAGTAGGGGGTTCCTTGATGCTCACCTGTTCACCTCAACCAGTTTCACATCAAATTTCTCTCTCATCAAAGCCCCTGGTGCTTATTTTCCATAGTGCTGCTAGTGATGGTACCATGAAAACCTTCAAATATCACATTTATCTTCTTTGGCTCCCAATCCTAAACTGCCTTCGCAAACCTAAGATAGGATTCTCTTTTTATTTTTATAAGTAAAAGTTATATATATAGAAAGGCATCAAGGGGACGCCATCCATGTACAAAAAGAGATGAAAACAAAACAAAACACCTTAGAGCACTATACACTTCTTACACTTGCACCATAACTATAAAATCCAAAAAATTGCTAAAGTTAGGGTAAACCCTTCTAGAAGTCCAACTATACAAAATAGACAAAAAAAAAATTCCTCTTACGTCTATTCATCGGCTGTTCCACACTTTGAAAAGTTCTTCTATTCCACTCAATCCAAATCAACCATATCAAGAAAAAAGTGCACCGCATAGACCTTACTCCTCTGACTACCTACCGTACCACGCCACCAACGTCCACATTGGAGAGCCTCGTATAAGTAACAAATGAAGTTTTCTTATATAATTCTATCCCAAAAGATCTAGTAAGGATAATTTCAATTTCCTCATGCTAAATATCACGCTAGAACCAAACTTTGTGCCCCTCACCCACACAGAACCTCACAACCTTTGGAGATGTTAAACTTCTCTAATTCCTTTCCATAGCCTGACACCATAAGAGATCCTTCACCTTGTTGGAAGTTCAAGTACCCTATCTGACTCACATTTTCTCTCCAGCTTTCTCCACAATCATTTCTGAAGTTGAATATTGCATATTTTATTTCTGAGGAAAAGGTATAAATATATAGAATACAATCACCACTATTTCAGGAAACTAAGACTACCCAAATCAGGAAACAATCCCTAGAAATTAGGTCCTAACTAACAGCGCCCAAAGAAGGAAATATACAAATTTTACAGGCTGTACAATCTCAAGTTTAAAGGAAAATAAATTTTCCTGTTTGTTTTCGAGTCAACTGAATCCCTAAGGATTCGTCAACACTCCCCCTCAAGCTGATGAATAGATGTTGTCCATTGCCAGCTTGCTTATAATATGTTGAAATAGGTGACTCGGTAGTCCATTAGTGAGGATGTCCGTAAGTTGCCCATTTGTTGAGACGTAGGGAGTACAAATTAAGGCACTATCTAGATTCTCCTTGATGAAGTGTCGATCAATTTTCACATGTTTTGTTCAATCGTGTTGTATCGGATTGTGAGTTATATTGATTGCTAACTTGTTGTCGCAATACAATTTCATGCTTCCTTCCCACTTGATTCCTAAATCTTCCAAGATAATCTTTAGCCACAAGAGTTCACAAACTCCTTGTACCGTAGCTCTAGATTCTGCTTCAGCACTTGATCGAGCTACCACGGCCTGTTTTTTACTCCTAAGTCACCAGATTTCCTCTCAAGAAGGTTCAATAATCACATGTTGACCTACGGTCCACTACTGATCCACCCCAGTCTGCTTTTGTGTAGGCTCATAGGCTTAGTTCACCATTATTCTTGAAGATAACACCTTTTTCAAGGGTATATTTCAAGTATTGTAGGATCCGGTAAACAACTTGCATGTGGGAATCCTTCGGAGAGTGCATGAACTGGCTAACAACACTTACGGCATAGGCAATGTCGGGTCTTGTGTGAGATAAGTAAATCAGTTTCCCAACTAACCTTTGATATCTCCCCTAAGGAACAAAATTGCCATTTATTTTCATCGAAACGGTTGAAACGTTTTCGTTTCTTAAAGGACCAAAATAAAATACTAGTGGAATAACAAAACACTATTATTACGATCAAAACACACCGAAATATAGAAAAATGCACCAAAAGACAATGCTATATGCCTAAACAATAAGTTGTATTAACCCGCATTAAAATTTTTTATAAAAGGTATACAATTTTTTATACAAAATATTGTATTTTAAATGTTTCCGAAACATTCTGAAGCATTTCCGAAATGTTTTCAAGCCAACCGAAACGACCCCTCAAAACGAAATTTTGATCCTTGATCTCCCCTTGTCTGCCATCACATCATCTGCAATTTCTTCTAGTTTGTGATGTTGCTCAATAATAGTGTTTGAGGGCTTGCAGCCGAGCATACTTGTCTTTTTAAGAAGATCAAGAATATATTTCCGTTGAGAAATAGAGATGCCGTTTCTAGAATATTCTACTTCAATTCCCAAGAAATATTTTAGTTTTTCTAATTCTTTCATTTCAAATTCTTCGGCCAACTGCTTCCTGAGTTTCTCAATCTCTTCAAAGTCATCTTCAGTTACAATAATATCATCAACATAAACAATCAGGACTGTAACTTCATCAATTTTCGATCGTTTGATGAAGAGGGTATGGTCACCTTGGCTTTGCTTGAAGTCCATGCTCTTCATTACACTAGTAAATCTCTCAAACCATGCTCCAGGCGACTGCTTTAACCCATATAGGGTTTTCTTTAACCTACTGACATTGTTATCTCTAAAATTATCAGTGAAACCCGAAGGTGCCTCCATGTAGATTTCTTTCTTTAAATCACTATGTAAGAACGCATTCTTAATATCAAATTGTTGCAAGGACCACCCAAGATTAGCTGCTAAAGATAATAATACTTTAATAGTATTTATTTTTTCAACTGGAGCAAATGTCTCCTGATAGTCAACTCCATATGTCTGAGTGTAGTTTTTGGCCAGAATCCTAGCTTTATATCTCTCCAAGGTCCCATCAGCTTTATACTTCACAGTAAACACCCATTTACACCCCACCAGTTTCTTCCCTTTTGGCAACTCAACTATATCCCATGTCTCATTTTTTTTCTAGTGCTCTCATTTTCTCACTCATGGCTTTTTTCCATTTCTCATCCCTAATTGCCTCTTGAACTGTTTGTAGAATTCTAATGGTGTGTAAATCTGTGAGAAATGCTTCATGTGATGGAGAGAGTCTATCAAAGGAGATAAAGTTTGCAATAGGGTGTTGAGTGCATTTTTATTTTTCTTTTATGAGGGCAATTGGTATATCAAGGTTTGTAAGCGCAGACTGTGAAGCAAGAGGTTTGAGCATGGAGAAGAATGCACAGTACCTGTTACAGGTTCAGCTTCTTGGGCTTGCATCGGTTAAATGCACCCCTTGAAGATAAGTTTTACCAAAGAAGAACATGTTTTTTGCAAAGGTAACATCTTTGGAGACGTAAAACTTTTTTGAATTGTGATGATAACATTTATACCTATTTTTGGTTGAGGAATAACCAAGGAAGACACACTTAAGGGTTCTAGGATCCAATTTATTCCAATTGTGTGCATGAGTGTGAACATGAGTAACACAACTAAATATTCTAGGTGGTAATGGGGTAGACTTGTTGAATTTAGGATAGAATTGAGAAAGGATACTAACTGGAGTTTTATTTCCCAATACCCTTGATGGTAGTCGGTTTATAAGATAAGATGCAGTCGACACAACTTCCCTCCAATAGGATTTAGGCACTTGTTTCTCAAATAAAAAGGCTTTAGTTGTTTCAAGAAGATGACGGTTTTTTCGTTTTGCAACCCTGTTTTGTTGTGGAGTAGCAGTACATGAAGATTGGTGGACTATTCCTTCCCTTCAAAAAAATGGTCAAAGAATCTGGTTAAAATATTCTGTCTCTTTGTCTGATCTAATATTTTTTATTTGAACACCAAACTGAGTTTGAATCATTTTAAGAAACAGAGGAAATATAGGACTAATATCATATTTGTTTTTCATAAGAAACAACCAAGTAACTCGAGTACAGTCATCAATGAAGGAAATAAACCAGTGCTCCAGTAATATTTAAAATCCTAGAAGGTCCCCATAAATTAGTATGAATCAAAGAGAAAGCATATGAAGATTTATTATCACTTAATGAAAATGAAACACGATGATGTTTGGCAAACTGACACACTTCACAATGAAAAGACTTATCATCCAAATTATGAAACAAAACAGGAAATAGTCTTTAATGCAGAAAACGAACGATATCCTAAACGAAGTGATGAAGCCAAATTTGTGCTTTATTTGGTGAGAATTTTTCAGAGAAATGAGACAGAGGTAGACAACTATTGCTCTTGTGATCACAGATATCCAAAAAGTAGAGTTGTTTCTTCTCTTTAGCAAGCCCAATCGTCATTTGCATAACCGGTTCCTGAAAGACACAATGATTGGAAAAGAATGTCACTTTACAGTTTAGGTTTTTTATAATCAGATGTATGGACAAAAGATTTACAAAAAGTTTTGGCACATGAAGAACAGATTTTAAAGACAGAGAAGGTATAAGAGTGATGACTTCTTTTCCTGCCACAGATGCAAAAGTTCCATCAGCAACTCATATTTTGTAGTTTCCAGAGCATGGAGAGTATGTCGTGAAATGATGTGGCGAGTTGGTCATATGGTCTGTTGCACCTGAATCTATTACCCAGGTTGCATGCAAATTACAGTCCTTTGAGACACGAAGAGCTTAAGGTATGGAATACTTACCTGAGTGTGCAAATGAACATGAACCAATCGATTTGTCAATTGAAGTGAGGAATCTTCGTAGTAGTGTCCTAATCTCCGAGCTGCTAGTTGAGTCTTGACTAGGTTGTTTATCAATAAAGGCAATATTTGTCTGGCTGCCTTGTGTGTTGTATTGCTGCTGAGAGTCGTGATTTTTGCCAAAAGGTGATTTTTCATTCAATTTCCAGCACTTCTCCCTGGTATGCCTTGACTTCTTGCAATAGGTGCACCAAAGATCCTCTTTATTAACGTGCGGCGTGTTCTTATTGTTTGAGTTTAAGCCATTGAATTTGTTTGGGTATGATGACTTAAGCACAGCCAAGGTAGATCTTTCATCAGTAGGATTGTCTAATATCATAATCCTCCTTCCCTCTTCAGTGCGTATGATGGAGAATACCTCATTCAAAGAAGGTAAAACTTCCTTTCCCAGCACTTGCACCAAGATTTGATCAAATTTTACATTGAGGCCAGCCAAGAACTCGTAAGTCCTTTCACTTTTCACAAATTTCATCATCATAGTGGCATTCTTACTGCACTTCATCTTAAAGTTTTGATAGTAATCGAGTTCAAGTCATAAACTTTTCTAAGTGTTATAATACTCCGTAACAGACATTGTACCTTGTTTTGTCGAGTGTATCTTGGTTTTTGTTTCATAAACCAAGACTGCATCCTTAATTTGGAGTAGGTCTGCTTCACAGTGTCCCATATGTCTTTGGCAGTTGTCAAAAACATGCAGGTTCCACTTATCTCTGCTTGCATCGAATTCCAGAGTCATGACATAATTGAGGAGTCCTTCACATCTCGAGCTTCGAACTTTGGATCATCTTCACCTGGCACTGACCAATCAAGTGGCTGAGTTTTCCCTTTCCCTTCAAAAATGTCCTCACCCATTGAGACTACATCAGATAGCTTCTTCCATTGAATTGACATGATGGTTGTATATTCTGAAATTTGCCATGTGAGATCTGAATAGGTTGGTTTAATTCGGAGTTGGTCAAAATGGTAGTTTCAGATGTGACAGACATTGTAGGATTTGGGCAAAGATTGAATCACTTGAGGGTTATAAAAGATCAGTGGTTCAAGGCAATGAAGGCCAAAGAGATATTCTGCAACCAGCAATGAAGGTTGTGCTGAAAAAAAAAATTGTGAATGGGTATCAGCAATTAAGGCTGATGGTCTGTGTTGGTAATGAAAAACCAGGGGAGACCGATAACCAAAAAATAAAAAACTCTTAATACCAGCAAAGAAGGCCAATCATCCAGACAACTCCCTCAGAAATTTTCGAATTTAAAAAAAAAAAAACTCTGATACCATGAAGTTGAATATTGCTTATTTTATTTATGAGAAAAAGGTACAAATATATAGAATACAATCACCACTATTTTAGAAAACTAAGACTACCCAAAATCTGGAAACAATCCCTAGAAATTAGGTCCTAACTAACAGCACCCAAAGAAGGAAATATACAAATTTTACAGGCTGTACAATCTCAAGTTTAAAGGGAAATAAATTTCCCAGTTTATTTTCAAGTCAACTAAATCCCTAAGGATTCGTCAATAGTTTCCCTATGTAAGCCTTGTTGAAAAGCATCATATTTGTAATCCCCAACCCAATTACCCAACAGATTGCAAAGAAGAACTTACAACCTATACTTGAAGTCATTTCCCCCTTCCCCCAAAAGAAATTCTATTTTCCATTTTTCAAACTTTTTTGAAACCAAACTGACTTTGTCAAACCATTTAGTGCTTGTTGGTGGCATCCTGTTTTTACAAGATGCATTTAGGTAAGATAGTGGATATTTATTGGGATTTCGGGAAATCCGGCATTGAAGGTGTGCTATTGAGTTTGTGTTTATTCTCTTTGTAGATCTGGTTTAATGCTACTGTAAAGGCAAAAACTGGGTTTCTTTTGGTGGGTTGGAGAGGCATTCATATAAGCTACCATTTGCACTGGAAGTTGATTGCTCCAATGCTGCTTCTTGATTAATTGCTGGGCTAGTGGCCTAGAAAGTCATTTTGGTTCTCAATTAGCTTGTGGTAGAGGGAGGGTTGTTTCATGGTTTTCTATAGATTCTGTTTGTTTGTTTGTTTTGTACTTATGTATAACCTCTTGTCCTTCTTTTGACAGATGCCTTTCCTTCTTCAATCTAATAGTATTGTATATCTTAAAACAACGATAGAAAATGCACATGTGGCGTGGGTTCTTAACTAGTACGTAAAGGATTCTCAAGAAATAAAACTGTGTAAAAATTAATAAATGATAATTATGGGGGTGTCTCAACTCAAAGAGCCAGTGTCCCAATGGCTACATGGATCTATTTGCTCCAGTTTCTGTTTGGAGCTGATGTCATTCTTCGCAAGTAGGGAATGCCCCAACTGAAAACCTCTTAGGATCCTTGATCTTAAGGTGTTGTTAGAAGGTTTACTTTGGCTTGGGACTGGCTGTTTAAAAGATAAAACAGTAAGCATGACACGACACTAAGCACTACATAAGCAGAGTCAATTATGAGGGTGTCTTGATTTTGAAAAGCTAAAAATGATAAAATTATTGAAGGGAGAAAATAAAATAGTATGGATATTGATAACGTTTTGTTTATGTGATATATCTCTCACTTTCTCCAGACTCTTTCGTTTGTCATTTTTCAAACCAGAGTTAAGATTAGGGAATACTTTTTCTCTTCATTCTATGTGGTGTCTATTGCAGTAATGTTCTGTGTTATCTATGAAGTTGTGTTCATATCATAAAATTTGCCCTAACTACCAACTCTAACTATACATAAACTATTGTCTTGTACATCCACCTGGCCTCTTCCTAGTTATACTGGTGCAACATGAGTTCATTTTGTACTTATGGCAACTCTTTTTTATTTTTGGTTAAAAAAAAGTTACTCTCTAAAATTTGCACTTATTTGCTTACAAATTTTTAAAAGCAGAATCACGTGAAAAAGAGGAACACTTTATCGAATTACCTCCTGAGATTTGTCAGTTGAAGATAATTGGCTTTTCAAAGGACATAGGAAGTTCGCTGTCTTTGTTACCCTCAATTATGCATCGTCTAGAAAGCTTGCTTGTGGCAATTGAACTGAAGGACAGGTTATCTGCTTCATTCCCTGAGGGTGCTGAAGTTACTGCCTGTCGTGTAAGGCTTTTCTGCTTCTTGTATTAAGCTTGAATGATCTTTTTGTTGGGCTATAACTAACACTTTCGCTTGTTCTGCACACTTGAGTCCAAATTTTCTCCCTTCTTATCAGTTTATGACAATTTACTTCTTATGCTGAAAAAAGCTGTCAATTATGTATTAGGTTCTTGAAGCACTGACAACAGAGAAATGCAATGAGCGGTTTTCTCTTGAAAGGCTTGAAGTGCTTGGTGATGCTTTCCTCAAATTTGCAGTTGGCAGGCACCTCTTTCTTTTGCATGATGCCCTTGATGAAGGACAGCTAACAAGAAAGCGTTCTAACATAGTCAATAATTCCAATTTATTCAGGCTAGCAATATTGAGAAATTTACAGGTAACTGGTGTAATTTCTTGCCAAATAATATTAATAGTAACAGTAATGATATAATAAAGTTGTGTAAATTACATTGTACCCCCTTTGGGTTAGGCCCTATTGCACAGAACCCCCTGAACTTTAAATCATGAGATTCATGACACTAAGCCCCCCTATCGTGCTATCAAACTGTAACTGTTTCTTTTTCATACAAACTAACAGCGTGCGCATCTTGCTGCTCAAATTCAAAGTATCAATCAAATTGTAGCACTTGCCCAACAATTCAAAACATGAAACTATCGAACACCATCATCTTCCACTCTTAACTAAAGCCATGACATGAATATATGCACACACAAACTCACATATAAAACTATATATCTGTTGTAGGCATGCAAATTTTAACCAATTACAAATTGCCACGTGTTACAATGACTTAAAAAATTAAAACAATTATTTGCAAGTCAAATACTGCAACGTGTCTAATAAGTCTCAGTCGAGATTACATGGATGGCCAAATCATATGCCGCCGTGTATTAAAAGGATGCAGTTTTCAAGCTAACAAGCCCTAGGCTAATCAAAAAAAATATTTTGATTGGTAAATGTAAGTATTTTATTAATAAAAAGACACCGGAGATATATACAAAGCACTAAAACCTATCCTCAAAATTGAGATCCCCTATGGAATCTATAAAACTTAAAGAACATTCACAATGATTCTCTGTTAAAAAAAATGAAAACAGTAACAAATTCAATTTTAATCTATGAATTGGCATAACAATCTTTTAAAAGGTCTGCCTATTCCACTTCCTTCTATACACTACACATGGGTGATCATCCAAGCCTGCTTTATGTTCTTAACAGCACACCCTCTATGCCAAGATTGATAAAAGGAACTAACTGAAGCTAGAAGAACCCAATGAATACCAAAAATGGAGAACTGTGAAACCCAAGCGGCTGCACATGGGAAAGGACGAAATATCTAGCCTGCTACAGAAGTGGCAGGCTGGTTCTAAGGTTGTGTTGCAATCCCACATTGCTTAGGGAATGAGAGGGGAAGTGTTAACATGTAGGCACTTGCATTTATTTTGTACAACATGTTTTAAAGTCGTGTGGGCCGGCCAAGGATCAAAGCAGCTAATATTTAATCATGTGGATCTTGGGGTATGACAGAAGAATATCGGAGCCAATTCCAACCGGAAGTGTGCGGATCCAACCCAACGCGAGGATGCAATGCCATTTAGGGGGGTGGATTGTGAGACCCAGGTTATTACATATGGGCGAGGAGGGGACGAGATACCTGACAGGCTAGTTCGAAGCTAATTTCTATTATCCCATATCTTCTAAGGAAGGAGAGGGGAAGTGTTATATCTGTAGGCACTAAAGTGTCGCATCCAAGTTTGTAGTCCAAATAAAGAAAGCAACTTTTGATGGAACACCCACTTTCCAAATAGGCTTCCAAGGGAATACTGAGTGATTTCCCATACCAAGAAAAGCATCGTAAGGCTTAACAAAAAACTTCCCGTTATTACTCTTTCAAATCAAACTATCATCCACCAATCTAGTAATATCCACCCTATACGAAGTATCAAAAATCTCATCCACCATTTCCATTTCCCAATCTTGAAAACATAGAACAGGAATTGGTTCCCAAACTATTCCCGTGCTTGAGACCCTCAAATGGTCAAGATACTAAAGAACTCTTATTTCGGGCAATGGAAAGAGGTCCAAAAAAATTTCAGAAGGCGGAACATCCTTGCACCAAACATCATACCAAAACTTGATTCTTCTTCCATTTCACACAGTAACAGGAACATTTCTCAAAAAGTCGTGCCAATCCTTTACAATTCCTTTTCACAAACAATCGCCATAAGAATTTCTGACCTCTTTGGAAGCATCCCCCCTCCCCTAAACCATATTTTCTTTGAATCACCAATCTCCAAAAATGACATTCAGCTAAAAATCTCCATAATGACTTCCTACGAAAAGCCTTATTAAACAGTTGAACCTGATGAATACCGCAACCCTCCTTCCTGAAAAGGAACACAAACTTTATCCCAAGCCACCAAATAAAATTTAAACTCATCTCCCAAACCCCCCTAAAGAAAAGTGCCACTAGAATTGGAATTGTAAACGTAGACAAAAATATGTGGGCAAGCTAAATAACATACTCTTAAATTCTTAATCAAAAGTGAGTTTGCCCCCTTTTGATAAATATTGTCTCTTCCAAGATGCCAATCTTTTTCAGCACGATAAATAATTCAATCCTAAGTTGAGGTTGCTTTAAAAGACGAACCAAGAGGTAACCCTAGATAAGTCGAAGGTAAAGATCTCACATGAAAGCCCAAACAATTTGCCAAAACTTCAATATGTGGCACTAGTGTTTCAGACATTAACTTTTAATCCCGAAACAACCTCAAAACATACAAGTGCACACCATAAGTATCTAAGATGGTCATGGTCTGCATAATTAAAGGATCTCCTTGCCTAAGGCCTTGAGAACCATCAAAAAACCCCGAAGCAAACCCATTCACCATAAAACAATCTAACAGTAGATATACATCAAGGTTGTCAAAATCGGGATCCTACCTTGGATCATTTTGGGAGTCTTCCGGATCGGATCGTAGGATTGGATCAAAGATCGTAAGATCCTACCAAAAAGGAATAAAAGGCTAATTTTTTTTGTATTTTATGATGATTACTTCAAAATGTATAGAGAATGAGCCTATATTATATAAAAAGAATTAAAAATATCTTGAAGAACAAAACAAATCGCATGAACCAGTGGTTGACATTGATGATAACTTGCAATGCAATGCCCAAAATAAAGCTTGCAGTCTGCAAGTCTGCAGAGTGCAATAGCAAAGGTTCAAAATGTCAAATGTCAACACATAACCTTCAGAATATGCTAAAAAAAATAAAGAAAATAAGCAGCAAAGAAGGAAAAGGAGGAGAAGAGGAGGAGGAGTAGCAGAGGAAAAAATGCAGCAAAATACAGCAGCAGCAACAAAATAGGGCAGTAGCAGAAGAAGAAGAAGAAGAAGAAGAAGAAGAAGAAGAAGAAGAGAACAAAAAACAATGCTGTAAAGCAGCAACAGAAGAAGAAGAGACGAAGAAGAAGAAGAAAAGAGAAAGAGAAGAAAAAAGAAGAAAAAAAAAAAAGGACATCACTGAATAGAACGGCGCAGAAGAAGAAGAAGAAGAAGAAAAAGAGGAGGAGAGAAGAAGAAGAGGCAAATACCTGGACAGTGGAAAGGTTGGCAATAGAGATGGAGACCTGGAGAGAAATTTGATTTTTTGCACAGAACTTGTGCCTTTCGAGGCTTCAACGATTTGATTTTCTCTGTTAATAGATTGTTTTGTGCATTTGTTGGCTTCGAAAGTTGGGCCACAGCGATCAAATAGATTTGAAAGCTCATATTTAAACACTAAAAGAGACAGAAATTGGATCGCATAGGATTGCGATCCTACGATCCCAAATGATCCTAGCACGATCCTAGAACGATCGTAGCCTAAAACGACTTTACATACGATCCGGATCAATGCAGCAAAATTGAGTCATAGGATCGTACGATCTTGATAACCATGAGATACAT
Organism: Euryodendron excelsum; assembly: GCA_033060915.1. Classification (NCBI taxonomy): domain Eukaryota; kingdom Viridiplantae; phylum Streptophyta; class Magnoliopsida; order Ericales; family Pentaphylacaceae; genus Euryodendron; species Euryodendron excelsum. The sequence continues at coordinate 6,062,878 of CM065381.1, read as the reverse complement.
AAATGAATCCATTTCCTTAGTCTCTCTCTAAAATCCATTATCTCCAGCAAACAAAGGAGACAGTCCAACATACATTATCGTATGCCTTTTGAATGTCACACTTACAAACCAGCCCTGCTTCGAATTCTAGAATCCACCATTTCATTTGCCACTCAGACTGGATTAACAATTTGCCTTCCTCCCACAAAAGCATTTGGACAGTCCGAAATAACACTAGAGATCATCTGCTTCAATCTAGATGCCAAAACATTTGCTATCAACTTTTACATGCAAACACACAAGACTTATGGGTCTAAAATCCTTTAACTCTGGCACCACCCTTTTCTGGAATAAGAGCTATAAATATTGCATTCATGCTCCTCAGAAAACCCATGTTCAAAAAAATGTTGGAGCAAGGCCATGATATCCTTTCTAATGATACTCCATGCTGCTAACAGGAAAGACATAGTGAAACCATTAGGGTCCGGAGCCTTATCTCCCTTACAGTCCTTTGGAGGAGCCACCACTTCCTCTTCTGTGAAAGGAATCTCTAAACTCTCCGTTTTTACATCTGAAACTGAGGAAAGCTGCCTTCAATTCAGCTTTGGTCTTCTATTATGAGTTTCTGTAAACAAATGCTCATAGAAATGTACCACTGCCTCTTCTATGACTGTTTCATGCGTCAAATCCTGACCAAGCAACCAAGTTGATTTTTCCTCCAATTTGCATTTAGTCTCCCATTCTTTCGGACTGTAATTTATGCTGTTGATTCCATAGTTATTTGAGTTACCTTTTTGCTATACTTATTAGTTTTTTCCCCTGAAGACCAGCTTTTCAATTAATTTTGAAATACTAACCATGAGGTTTGCAATATTCTCATGGTAGAAAAATCCAAATGAGTTTGTCAATGATGAAGAGCAAAATTCAGTCTGTTGGAAAGTAATTTAAGGCATCTCAGAGTTTACTCTTGAAAATGTAAAATGTGACCTTTATGGATGTAGCTGCAGATATGGTTGTAATGTCCTGCACGAATCCAAGTCCAAGGTACTTTGACATGAAAGTGGCAAAAATAGGGTCTCCTTTTTGTATAAATTTTTTACATCATCTGATCATTGTAATTATTTAGTATTGTTTCCATTTTTCAGGCATACATCCATGATCAATCATTTGATCCCTGCCAATTTTTTACTGTGGGCCACCCTTGTTTAGTATTATGTAGTAAGGAAACCGAGTCTTCTATACATTCTCCTCAAGAAAGTAGTTTGATAAATGGTGCAAATGCTGAAGTTAGATGCAATAGAAGCCATCATTGGTTGCATAAAAAAACCATTGCTGATGTGGTTGAAGCTCTAGTTGGAGCATTCATAGTTGACAGTGGCTTCAAGGCAGCAAGTGCATTTCTCAAATGGATTGGCATACAGGTGGACTTTGAGGCCTCACAAGTTAGTAATATCTGCTCTGCAAGCACAATCTTCAAGCCACTTGTTGCTCAAGTGGATATTACTGCGCTTGAAAACTTGTTAGGGTATCAGTTCCTCCATAAAGGTTTGCTTATACAAGCATTTGTTCATCCTTCGTACAACAAACATTGGGGAGGTTGCTATCAGGTATGCACTCGATTTCTCCTTTCCCCCATGAACTCAAGCTTGTATTCAAGGAATACACCTGTTGTAACACTTTGATGCTTTTAATCAGAGACTGGAGTTTCTTGGAGACGCTCTACTAGATTATTTAATCACATCCTATCTGTATTCTGTGTACCCAAAACTGAAGCCTGGACAGTTAACAGATTTGAGATCTTTGTCTGTAAACAACATCTCCTTTGCCAACATTGCCGTGCATCGCTCCTTCCACGAATATATACTCTGTGATTCAGATAGCCTCTCTGCATCTATGGATAAATATGTCAACTTCATTAGAACAACTGCTTCAGAAAAGGGTCTTGTTGAAGGGCCAAGTTGTCCGAAGGTAGAGTCTCTGTAAACCTTTACCCTTGTTGATGTAACTTTGTGCTATAAAAAGATGCTTCTAGATCTTTTTTTTTTTTTTTTGCTTAATTAAACATGCAAGTCTTAATTGCTTAAGATGATTTGATTTTTGTTCCAATATACGTGTCCAAATCCAAAGTGGAATATCAAAGCCAATGTCAATCTCAAAAAATGTATGTAAATTTGCACAATTAGGAAATATCATAAAAAATGGTTTAACTTTTAAACAATATGAACATATACCATTAGTAATGTTGTGAACAAACGTTCACAATTGACAAGGATGTCCACTGCAGGTGGCATACTTAGCACTTAGCAGCGTGTAGGTATAATATACCCACAGGTGAAGCATATACCTACACATATAATTTCTAATGTTTGATGGAATGTAGTAGTGAAATATGGTAAAAGGTATACAAAGATATTTTTTCCTCAAAATTTCTTGCAAGTAATAAAAAAAAATTTGCAAAATTTTATCACATTTGATTTCTGTTGTGGTCATAGTTTGTCCTAATTAGTAGAAAATGAATTTGAGAAAAGGGCACACATATCAAAATAGGAGTCAAATAGCTAATTGAAGTTGTAGACTCTTCAAACAAAAATTTTGAAAAAGGCATCCCCCACTAATAGAGGGTTTTGGGAAGGGTAAGACAAGAGACAGGCCTAACCTTTGGCATTGTTTGCATAAAGTGGTAGCCCTTAGATCCAAACTGTGCTCTACACTTTGCAGCCCGAGCTTCTATCATTGCCCCCAGCATGCCCCTTACAAAAGACAAGAAAAATATATGAATAGATAAAAATCTATATTAATCAGATAGAACTTTAATTTCTTACTGCACATTGATATACAATATGCTGTTTTTTCGGTTTATGTTCCATAAACCTTGGGGCTTGCTGAAGCATTTGTATCATATAACATCAATACTCAAAATGTGTTCTGAAAGAAAAATCGAGTTCTTCATTTGTGAAGTTTCTATACAGTTTTTTTCTTCATCATCAGTTGATTAGTTATTGATATCTTTCCTATCAACATGAACTTCACTTTGTTTTCTTCTAAGTAATGTAGACATCAACAAATATAATGAAACTATGGTAGTTGGGCTTGAGAATAATTTCTTTCCTATCTTTCCAGTTTTGGAAGTTGATTGTGTTGTGAGAGAATCTTTATGCTCACTTGATTTGTCATGGTCAGTGGGAAAGAATATACAGTTTGATTGGTTTGATTTTGGGAAGCCATGAAATATTTCATTATACTAAATTCAAGGGATTCTGAACAATTCACTCCATTGATTCAGGCTCTAGGTGACCTGGTGGAGTCTTGTGTCGGTGCCATTCTTCTTGACACAGGTTTTGACTTGAACTGTGTTTGGAAGATAATGCTTTCTTTTATGGATCCAGTTATGAGCTTTTCCAAGTTGCAGCTTAATCCTATAAGGGAGCTCCAGGAACTTTGCCAGTCTCATAGTTGGGACCTGCAATTTCCAACATCGAAAAAGGATGGAACATTTTTAGTTGAAGCAGATGTGAAAGGTAAAAACGTTTGTGCAACTGCTTGCGCTACCAACCTCAATAGAAAAGCTGCCATAAGAATGGCTGCAAAACAAGTATTTGGAGAATTGAAGGTAAAACTTATTCTGTACTGCAATTAGCTGCTGTTACTGCTGTGTACAACCATGGTGCTTGCAATCACACTAGTTGGAATGGTATGGAATGGTTTTAGAATTGGAACTTTTGTTTTATTTGGTTTGTCTGCAAAAGCCCCCGTAACTCAAGCTTTTGGCTAATCCAAAAATGACTAGAGTACAAAAACAAAGTGATATGTCAAAATCATCCCTCTAAGAAATCTTTTGAAGGAAATTGAGACCCAGAAGTAAAGTAATAGACAATAACGGCCCACACCTGTGGGAAAGAAATCATAGAAATTTGTGATGAGTATGAGCAAAACAATTTTGTGAGTTTGAGGAAACCCTTGACAGCATGTAAGGATATCAGAAAATACAGAGAAGGCAGACCAGTCAGTTTTTTCACCTGCCTAATTGAGGGGACCATCAGCTATAATTTTGCCCATAATGGTTTCATCTTCTGAGATACTCTGGTTGGTAAATATTTGTGTTCTCTATGTAAAGACCACCATTTTGCCAATAAATTATAAAGCTTCATGATCAATTGCAAATGTGATGTAGCTTGCTTGGAAGTTAACCCGAACAAACTTGGATCAAAGGCCGAAAAGATGCAATTTCCAGCATGTAACAGCTCGAATACACGAGCTATGGCCTCCAAAGAAACCTTAGGGAAGTAATAATTAAGGGACTAAACCAAAGAAAATATAATCTGAATTTTATTGACTCAAAAAACTGCTCTCCATGCTCTATTACAGCAGATTTATATAATAATCCAACATACTTGACTCCTAGGTATTACTTATATGGAAATTACTTTGACTTGAAGAAAACTCAACCCCCTATACTAAATAAAATCATAATCTAATCAAATCAATACCCTCTTATCTTCTTTTGGTAACTAAACATTTAAGTTTCCTAAATAAAAATAATAATTATTATTATCTTAATTCTCCCTGCATGAAAAAATCATCTCTTTGAAATTCCTTTTCTTCCCCCAAAAATAATTTTGGATCTCCATCTCATCAAAATGTTTATTTAGGTCATCCATGGTTGGACTAACCTTTTAGGTTTTGTTCTTACTTTTCATTTATATTTCAGATGCTCACTAACTCTGAATGTGCAGGCTCAAGGTTACAAATCCAAGTCTAAATCATTGGAAGAAGTTCTGAAGTCGAGCCGCAAGATGGAAGCCAAGCTAATTGGATATGATGAAGCACCAATAGATGTTACCGCTCCAGATGCTCTTCCATTGGTTAACTTGAAACTGCAGGAACCTTCTAGAAGTCATTGTAGCCTTAAAGTTTACCCCCTCAGTGAAGAGTCTAAGAAGATTTTCCCACCCAGCATCAGATTGATGAGACAGCCCCAACCTCAACTTGAGGCACAGGAACCACAATCTGCGGTAACCATTGAAAATAATAGCTGCAATTTGGACCCACGGGCCACAGGTATTGATCAGGAAACATTTATGTGCTTTTATGGGGTTTCTGTTACGTTCTCTGACCATAAGGTAGTTTCTTAGGTGGTTCATGCAAGAAATCAGCAAGGTCACGGTTATATGAAATTTGTGCTGCTAACTGTTGGAAACCTCCATCTTTTGAATGTTGCGAAGAGACAGGACCAAGCCACTTGAGAGAGTAAGCTCAGTCTTGGAAATTCTTCCTAGTGTTAAAGAAATTATTGTTATAGGTTAATTTCACTTCACATATGGGACAATTTCACCATGACTTTTTTTTTTTACTTTGTACATATTGTTTTCCTTCAGCCATTAAAACTGTTTAGCAATAGAAAGCTTTGTTACTATGTAATATCTGTTAGTATAAAGCAATTTGTAGTTCAGTATCTATTATCAACTTGGAGTTGACATAATGTCCGCATGAAGCAATTAGGATCAAATTTCAGGGACGACTGTGGAGGCCATTTATGGAGGCTGAAAAATGAAAACAAAGTAGAAGTGGTGCTGAATTCACATGAACTTCTCCATAGACTGTTGTATATGATTGAAAACGGTTCAATCTAGAAATTTCATTGGAGTTCGCCTTTGCATCGAGCGGGCTAATAAAGATAGTTTCATAGTTTCTCCAATATGAAATAACTTGAGGGATCTGAGCCAAGGTTGCTTGTAGGGACATCTGAAGTTATCTATCTAACAAGCTTCTATTCATGATACTTATCGGGGATTCTCCGTTACTAATTCTCAGTTATCTCTTGCATGTTGAACCCGAAACTTTTACAGATTCACTTTCAAGGTGTATGTGGGCATTGAAGAAGCCTCAGATGTGATTGTAGCTTTTGGAGCACCTCATTCAAGAAAGAAAGATGCAGCAGAGCATGCAGCTCAAGGGGCACTTTGGTACTTGAAGAATGCAGGATACTTGCAGGACTAGAAGTGAGATTAATCTAACCTTTCTTGATTAAGAGTGAAAGAAAAATTTGCCCCTTCATATATGTACATGTAAGTATTGACAAGTATGTAACCATAGACATGTAGGAAATAACACTGTAAACTGCTGCTTGTATGACCCATGCCAGGAAAGGAAGGCACGGATCATTATCGGTGTATATAACTATGTATTTTGGTTGAAGTATGCATGTAGAAGTTGATGGCCCTGGGATGTGTATAGATATTGTCCGAGTCGATTACTGGGAATCGCTCAAGCAGATGATTCATTGAATGAAAATTGAAACTCCAAGTTGCTTGGTGGTTTGGCATGGTCTCCTACCTATGCAAATTTGTGCAGGTCAAGTTGCACAGTTAGATGATCTCGAGCATAAGCATTCAAGGGGGCAAAAAAACTGGGCTTCGTTTTGTTATTTTTTTGTAACTTGTTTATTGTAATGTTGCTCCATTGTGTTCTAGGCGACCCGAAGGTTTGAAACATGGAAACAATCTACTCCATTGTGTTCCAGGCATCGCGAGGGTTTGAAACATAGAAACAGTCTACTCCATTGTGTTCTATGCGTCGCGAGCGTTTGAAAACATGGGCTACGACTCATTTTCTTTGCAGTCATCTTATTATGGTACCTGTGTAAAGTGTAAACTGTTTATATACCTGACTTTGCTGAATAAAAAATCATTTTCTATAGTACTCTTTAGGGTGAGAGCATAAACGTTGAATGCGGTGGATGAAGGAATTGGGGATTTCATATCTAGTTTCACATCCTTTTCTATACCTAGATATTCACAATGCTAACTTCTCAGTTGAATGGCTTTTTCTGTTTGGGTACCATTTTCAGATTTCCTGGGACCTTGTTTTTTGAGGTGGAAGGACATATTAGCTTAAAAAACAAGGTCACAAAAAAAAAAAAAAAAAAGGATAGACAATCTTTCTCTAGTAAAAAAACATACTTAGTTCATAGTTACCCTTGTTTAGCAAGGTTTAGCGCTGAGTGGCCTTTCTCACGAATCTAATGAAAATGAGATTTAACAGTTCAAAAGATGTGAATGAAGATGTTCATCACCGTCGAGATACGAACAATTGTCAACCTATTAATTCTCAATGAAGAATTATACAAATTCTATACGTACACGGACTTGCAACTGATGTATCTAAATTAATTTAAAGCTTTTTTCACTTTGTTTTATTTATTTATTTGTTTACATTCACCACAAATTCAAGATTCAAACGTGACATAAAATGAAGTTTGTACCTTACTGTTGGGGGAAAAAAAAAATACAGTATCATCAATACCATTTATTTATACCCTCTCCATTTGCTAACTACATAAGTATATATCGCTCTTTCGTAAAAATGAACCATTCAAAATACAAGAAACTCTTATGCTATATTTGGACTAATTTTAGGAGGAAAAAGAAAAATGAAAAAAGAAAAAGAAAAGAAAAGAAAAATAGGATTTCCTTCATCATTTGGCTATTTAGGAAAATTTGAAGAAAAAGAAAATGCATTTCAAAGAAAACATTTTCTTTCATTTGGTAGCTTGGGAAAAGTGAAAAGAAAATATGACTAGATAAATGAATGTAACTTTTAATTTGTCACCTAAAAAGAGAACATTATAAGTGACAAACTGGCAACATCAGAAGAGACTTTCTTGCTTCCAATTTCATCTACCAACATGTGAGCAATGTCCATCCGATTCTCCTTGCAAAACCCCTTTGATTAGACAAGTAACAACAATAGGCAAGAGGCCTCTCTGCTACATTTCACTGGACAAACTCCAGGCCTTCTTCATATCTCTAATTAAATTCAAGCTTGACGTCAAAACAATTTCATATATTTACTTCCTTTCGCGTTGAATTCTAATCTAAGTACACACGTAATATAAACATTTCAACCAAAATTTTCACCATTTTTGAACAACACCAACAAATTAATACAGATGTAGACTACATTATATATATATACATCTATATAACTGTAAATGGCTACTGAAATGTAAGCACACCTTGAGTGCAAAATTGAGAGCGATGGCGGGGTAATGGCTAAGAACACTGCCACCAGAAATGCCTCTTCTCTGACCGTACAAAGTCACGGACTCTGCAATCATCGCCGCTTGAACCACACCGGTGTGGTTCGACGCTGACGATCAGTGGTAGACCTTGGTGGCTGGTTTGAAGCTATCACAGTGAAGAGGAACATAAATGGAACGGCAGGAGTGGCGGGAGTGGAGGTTTGGCCCGACAAAAATTTCCCTCATTTTTTCCTCCAATTTTCCCAAGCTTTTCATAAGGAAAGTGAGAATCCTATTCTTTTATAAATTCTCCATCAATTTCCCATTGATTTTCTTTTCCTTCTAGTTTTTCATAGCTTCCAAACACAAAAAAAAATATTTTTCCTGGAATTTAGAATTCCTTTGTACCAAAAATTCTAATTCCAAATGGAGCATTAATGTATTTGTTTCCCACTTGAGACTTGTTTATGCAACAAACAGAAATGTCATGTTTTATGTTCTAATCGATATTATGCAGACTTTCACTTCCAGGGATTTCAAGAATGAACAGTTTGACACACCATCAAACTGCTCGATATGATCCGCCATTAGACAAACTATTGTTTAAATTGGTTAGAAATTACTCAGGCAAAGAAAATGCAATTGGTTAAAAATCAAGTGATCCAAACAGAGCATATGTATGTATGTTAGGAGTTCAGTCAGACCCTTCTTCTATTGTGATCCTTTGCTTCTCAATTCGTGTTCTCCCATTGTGTGGCGCTAAGAAGCACAGATATGCCGATTCTATGATTTTTTAAAAATGTGAGACATGATACGGCGAGAACACCCCAAAAATATATTATTTATTTATTTTTTATATATTTTATAGGAATGTTTTACTCAAAGATAATGAAAAATATTACAAAATAGCACTATGTATAAAATCACTACTTTTATTTTACAATTGAATTCTAAGTTATTCTCTTCAAATTTGCAAGTTGTTATGTGCTTCATGTGCGTGTCCCCGGGTGTGTAAAATGTGTTCGGGTTCTGAAAGTTCTAAAAAATAATAATAAAAACATTTAGACACTTGTCTAACACGTGTTGAATAGTGTCCGACAAGTGTCATGTCCATGTCAGACAGCCCTCCTTAGAAGTTTTTTGTGCTTCTTAGTGTCGTGCAATATTTGACCAAGATATGAAATATCCACCTTTCTGTAACACAAGGTACGGGTGAGCTTTCAATCTCCGAACAGAGAATCATTATGTGAAGTGTAATTGCAAACTAATGTGCTTCCTCCCAACGACATTGCATGTCTAATAATTGAATTATAAGAAGATTACAGCTATTATTTTCATCACACAATGCTAGATAACATCAACATCCAAATGTTCTTTTTGGTTCAAAAGCAAGGATAGAGGATACACGTAAACTTACGGGAGCGTTTGGTAGCTTGGTCGAGAAATTTGACTCAAAAGCAGCTCTGTATTTCAATTGAATTTGGGAATTATGTTGCAAGGCTCAAGCAAACACACCGTCCCGTACTGCTTGCTTCAACTGCAATGCACAATACACACAAGGCCTTCTATAATCTCCTCCCTATAGGGTTAGAAAGTTTGGAAGTTGAAGCAGAATCCTTCCCAGAAAATCCACCAGGCTTTCTCATGGAAGACACACTGTAAGACAAGCAGCAAGAAATAAAGAGATTTTGTTAAGTGCATTTATAGACAGCTTCCTAGATGCATGGATATATATGGTGAAGCAAGAGTTTTACCCATTTTGCAAGGCATATTTCTTCATAGCCGCTGCATTTTTCACCTCATGACTGTTAAAAATAAGGAAAAAGAGAATGAAAAGGTTCAGTACCTGAAAAACCCATCTCGAAACAGAAACTAATTGAAACAATACTCAAGGCTATTTGAAGTACGTTTCTCGTTAATGTGGCTTTCAAGTAAAAGATTAGGGTCCAACAATACTGAATCCCACAACATATAAACGCATAGCAAAAATTTGGGATGACCAAAGGTCTAGCTGCTAGGATGATTATAGGTCTTTAAATCATAATTAATCACATTCTGTAGGATGACTGATTTATGTGGAAGAACTGCACGGGTGAGCTTCCAAGCAGATAACTCAAAATACTCGGGTGACTTTCCCCTTGCGCGTGCTTCACCAGTAAAATAGTGCACATGTCCAGCAATAAGCTGGCCAATACATGCTTCAGGTCTGATGCCAAGATACCAGTTAGTCACTCTCAATAGAACCCAAAACTTCTTTTGATATATACTTTTACAGAACATATCTTAATGATGAAATATGAAATCATACGAGTTTACAAAGAAACCATCTGCTTATTAAGCAATAAACATGAAATTGCAGCATCCCCCATTTGCATCACTTAATAGGCAAGTTTACCTGTTAAGATATTGTAATTTTGCCTTCTTCATTATGCTGCTCTTCGTGCTGGAAACACTGCTACCAGGTCTGCCTACAAATATTTTAAAAGTAAAACAACCAAAAACACTTTTAAGTTGCATCGCCTTCACTACTATTAGCCTATGCCAGGCACTGTGAACAGATCAAATGTAAGCCCTCGATCACTGGATATAACTATAAAAATAACCAAGAGGGAACGAAAGTGTACCTCCATAAAAGCTTCTTTTATTGCTTGAAGGTGGAACCTTTGTGCAAAGCCGAACCTGCCGACTTTGTTTCCCTACAAGAGTGAAGTGCATTGAAATTTTAATAACTGGAGAAGTAATCCAATGTGTAAATAATGTTACCCCATACTCCAAAGCCAAACAAGCAGGTATCACTCACTCCAGTACTGAAGGGCCCAAGCACCAGTCTGATTTGGCAATGCCAGCATGGCAGCACCTGGGCAAACCAGCAGGGGCTGCCACTTGAGCACTCTTAATACTGGAGAGGAGCAATGCTATACTCAAGCAGGAAATGCTTCATTTTAGCAAAATGATAAAAATTCAACAAACATAAATGGATGGGACCAGCCTACGAAGCTCCATTTCAAAATTGACCAAAATAAATAGCACAAGACACATCTAGCTTGAACTTCTCTCACAAAATGTTCATGTTATTACTAACCCTCCAACACCTCCATTCAATCCTTACTCTGATAAGGCAATGTATATGACATGCGTGTAATAAGCAGTTAGCTTAGATTCCGTTGCTCCATGGAGGGCTCTAAACAACTAAATGTAAGGCAAAATCATATCTCAGGGAAAAGAAATCTGGTTTGAGCATCTACCCGGAATGGATTGACATGGTTTCCTCTTACATGCAACTCATGTGAATTAAGTCATTGGTAGAAACTAGACAGTAAAACATTAGAAAGTCTCTGCCCGAATAAGTCCTACCTATGGGGTAGAGAGTCTTCTTTACAAAAGATGTCAATGTTTAAAAAAGTTATCCAGTAAGAACTTATTATTTTCTAAGTTTCCACTTGTCCACATAAAAAAGTGTTCTTGCGTTCCAAACAAATCTATTTAGGTGTTTTCAGAAACTTCATATTGTCAAGAAATTAGCCTAATCACTATTGAAACTAACATTGAAGTTGGTCAAAAGTATCCAGTTTTTTAAATGCTTTTTACTTGCTTAGAAATTTAGCATAAATATAAAAAAGAGGTTAATATACTTCCTAGGTTCGTTTTCTTCTCCTTCTCATCACCATTGACTTACTGCTTAACCACAACCAGTTCGTCTTTTACATCATTTTATTAAAAAAAGATCTTTGTTTCACAACTCTAAACCACTTTCTACCTTTAAAGCCCTTACCCAAATGGCATGGCTCAAAAACTGATGCACTATTTGGTGATTTTTTTTTTTATTATTATTTTTTATTATGTCCTATGTTCTTCTTCTTCTTCTTCTTCTTCGTTGACATTGATTCACTGCTTAACAACAACAACTTCTTTTTACTTCATCTTATTAAGCAAGATTTTCCTTCTTTCTTTTCAACTATAAACCTCTTACTACCATTAAGTTTTTACCCAAATGGTCCAAATACTAATGTACTATTGGCATTTTGATAGTGGTTATTGTCCCCTCCAAGCAAAAATTAATGCAATATTTACTCTCAAAAACAAAAATAGGAAATTGAAACGTTATTTAATAGGCGCCTGTATAAACTGAAATCAGGAAACTCCAGCATGCTATTGTTAATAACCCAACAACTTATTGTCACTGGAACATAGTCAATATACCATTTTTACAACCTTTCACTCTTTCAAACACAAAAGTCATAAGATTTTCTAGGCAACAATTCACTTAACTAGTAAATGTAACTATTATTACTTAAATATTGTCCTACATGAGTTCCGGTGCTAATGTGAGACCCTTCATTTCATAAACCATAGTTGTTCTAGTCACCTTATATCTGTTCTTTAAGTTTGATGCCCTGCTGAAACATTTTGAATCCACCAAGGGAGCCGTTGCCAGTTGCAACTGGCAACACATAAATATGAAACACAGATGGCTACCACTAACTTTGACGAGAGAAGTAACAAAAGTGAAGTTGTGGTTGACAATCCACACAAGAATTCATTGTATCTGCTAACGGAAAACCTCCAACTTCCTTCCAGCATTATCTTTGACATTTCCCTCATCTGTTCAACAAATTCTTCCAAAAATTTCATGTAGTACCCAATTCTCTCAGTTTTTCAAATGATCCATCTCAGCGTCCTATCGATAGTAAACTCAGTTTGCATTATATGGACCAATAAGCCAATACCTACCAAAGTGATATCATAATCTCTGCAGTTGATACACAAAGAACTGAGATGATCACGATATCAAACCCATACTTATGGGGGAAAAATGATATTAAACCAATGAAAGCATTGCAAGTAAAGAGATTTAGTTGATTTCATATTCCACATCAGTTTGAGAATTGTTTGTTTTGCAAGCTATTTTAACCATTGAATTTTTTGTTCTAGATAGATTAACAACACAACTCAAATGACAACTTTATAGCAACATCCTTAATTATCAAAAAGATTAGATATTAATGTTTGTATGAGAGTGTATGGGGTTGTGTTGATGGAGAGTCATAGAACATGTCAGATGGCACCAAAGGAATTCTGAAAAGGACTAGGTGAAGGTTGAAGCAGTCGGAGCTAGACAGAGAGAGGGGCAGCAAAAGGGAAAGTAATGTGTAAGCACAAGTGTTGAATGAATGAGTCTGAGAGTTTCTGGTAAAGGAGCCCAAGGGCCTCTTATTTAGAGCCTAATGGTAAAGTCCAAGTAGGATTGGACTTGTTAGTGATGACACCTATCCTTAAAGAGTCTTTCCCTAGTAAGCAATGGAAACAAAGTCCCAAACGGAGTTGTCTCCCTCTCTTGGTTGGACTGACCTGAAGGTGGTCAGATTCATGTGAGGTGCAAGCTGATGCTCTCATCCTAAGCCACAAAGCCACTAAGTCCTCAGAGTTCTCGGTTGTTGGGGCTTATGTAAGCTTGCCTCAGAGTATAGAGAGGCAGTTCGGTGAACCAGTGACGTGGTACATAGGCCAGAGCACACATGAAATACTTGTGGTCTTTTGCATGATGTAGGTCAGGTGCTCTGTTCGGTGTCCCAAACGTGTGGAGGCATGGACACATGTCATTCGGCTTCCCAAACACGTGCCATGGCCTTATGGAATAAGTGGAGGACCTTACTTATGTGGGGCCCTATGTAGAGGTGGCATACATGTGGCGTGCATGTGGGTATGGGGTATTACAATGTTTTTATGGATTCAAGTACAAAGCTTGTGGAATATTATAGTTGAATGCCAAAAAAACCAAAGATCATCTTCTTCACTGCGGAGGACAATGATGTAAAGCAAATAGGGTTCAAAAATATAATTATTATCCACTTCATGGTATAGACAATGTCATAATTGGTATTTATTTGGCTAATGGGGTCCTTGCGTTGAGTCTAGCTCTGTTGAGGAAGTTGATTTTTAATTTACATAGAAGTAAGGGCACACACTATGTATGTGACCCTATGCATGTACACTGCAATCAAACAATGGTGGAAAATAGTGGTTTATAAATGTGAGCAAAGAATAGCATTTGTAGGACATGATGTGCACGCGCGCACACACACGCACAAAGAGAGAGAGAGAGAGAGAGAGAGAGAGAGAGAGAGAGAGAGAGAGAGAGAGACTTGAGTCATGAAAGAAGGGAGAGAAATGGTTTAAGTTGCTTATAATAATCACTTAATATCCATGGGAACTAAAATAGATACTTTAGGAACCTTTCGGAGACAGAGAGAGTTTGTTCTTGCTCTCAACAAGTATATTTATCAAAACATTGAAACTTAGTGCGGATATAGATGGGCTACAAGGATACTACACCATACAAATACGATGACACCACTGTTCATAGAAAATCAAGACACATACACAATAGGGATGCCATAACAAATGAAAACATATTCACAGTATATACAAGTGTTAAACGTAATAAAGATAATTCTTTCTGCCATCATATATTAGAAAAGAATTGGGAATGGAAAGCCCTACCATTCATCTTATAAGGCCCCCCAGCATTTATAATTGACATTTGCCGATTGTAAAGTTTTGGCGATTCAATACTAAAAAGATTAAAGGATTAATAGGGATAATTTAACTACTAGAGTAAGGCTTAGAAAACACAAAAAAAAAAAAAAAAAAAAAAAAAAACTAAAGAAATATGTTAAACTATAGAATCTTTAGAAAGGAAAAAAAAAATTAAGGTAGGTCATGAACTACATGGTTTCAGCCTGCTAAAATGATCTCATTGTCACCTGCTCGGGCTCAAGCTTCACTCACTTTGCTTTAGAGAGGGAACATTGTTCAATCAAGTAGTCTCAAATTATTTAGAACCTAGCTTTTATTGTCCTAATTATACATAGGACACATCCAAACACGTTTCAACACTGTTGGCATGTGTCTCACACATCTTAGTGTCTGAAAAATGTCAAACATGTATATGCTGTCCTAAAAGGTGTGTCCATGCTACCAGGACTTCAAGCTTGAAAATTCCTTGATTCTAAGAACTTGTTTCCCTAAGACTTCTGATTTTTAAAAATGTCTGGCGAGTCTAACTAAGATTGTTTTCTAGAGGTGAAATCAACCCTGCCATGAAAAAAAAAAAAAAAAAAAAAGGGACTTTAACTAGTGTTAGCCAGGATCATACACAGTGGGGTGGACTGCACAAACCTAGGATCTTAACACTTATTCTAGAAAGTGGGAACCCTTGGCCTCCAACCCACAATCATGTGCTTGACAAATCAGGTTTAACCAATGCATAGGAAATTAAAGAATTGTTTAATCTGGAAAATTTTGAACCATATTATGTTCCCACATTGGTTAGTCCTATCTATAATTGTTCAATCCTGACTTTTCCAGATTTTATAGATGCTGTTACCAAAATGAAAGTGGAATGAATGAAAAGTGCATTCTAGAGTTTTAATTTAATAAAAGTACGTAAATGTTTTTGGTCTATTTCCTCTCCTAGATTCCTCCCTTCTTGTCTGTACAGCAACATTTTCAATTTAACCGACAACTAGTTTTCTTTTACTTCATTATGTTGAACAAACCCTTCTTTTGTAATCATAAACCTATTATTATCCAAGTAGTCCAAACATCCAATTGTCCACAGTTCAGAAATTCCAGTAGGCTATTATAGGGAAATCCAGCAACTAATTGACATCGAAAACTGGTCTAGTGTAATCTCATACAAACTTATAGACCATTTAACTTCACTTACTCAGCAACACGAGCTATACTAGACCTTAGCACTCAAATCAAATGACAGTAGACAGTATTTTCCAGACTTCTGGGCTTTTATGTGTTTTCAGCATCAGAGAATATATTGCTCCTCGGGTTAAAGTACATGCAGGTAGATCACATTTCCTTTAGAACTACAAAATCCTCATCAATGAGAAAATGAAGTAAATCATAAGTTTGCACCACAAGCGCAACGAACATTAATCAAATGCAAGGTAGGCAAAGAAAAATACAAATTACAAGCAATCCAGTGAGTTAAATAAAGGCATGTCAAATAAAACACGTAGGTTTACTCAAGAAATAATCAAATGAATATAAAGAACTCACGAGCATCTTCTTTTTTGTATAGTTCCTTAATTCTATCAAATGACTTCTGTTGAGCCTCCTCCAAATCCTTCAGCTTCGCCTGCATGCAAATCAACCCAGTTGTAACAGTGCACCTCAGTATCAAACATGATAAAATATTCTTAGCAATAGTTGAAAATATAATTATTCAAAAACAATTACAAACTAGAAACATAACAGAAGCCATGGATAAAATTACATAAAATCTAAATAAGAATAATATTACCTCATACAATAGTTTCCATTTAAATGACACTTTCTTTTGCTTCATTCTCTCAATGACAAGACTGGTGCTCTTAGCACCAAATTGTAACTCATAAAATTTCTTCCACAGTTTATCAGTTACTGGGCTAAGATCCCTTCCCTGCAAGACCGCAGTAAAAAAAGTAATCAAAAGTCCCTACAAAACCTGAACCAAGATATATCATTTTAAAGACTAATGTAAAAGATAGTCCTCTTACTTCTGTAGAATTTTCGATGTGCAACAACTGTTCAACTGTACAGTGAGGTAAAATGCGCTCGAGGAGATGCTGATCTGTTTCCCCAACATCCCCGAGATACCTAACATTATCTATTACTGTCTGAACACACAGATCAACCAAAGAAGGAACTTTCCTCTTCACCATTGTATATCTTTCAGGTATGTGTAAGTGTCCCGACCTCATCTCCTCCAATTAAGCTCCTCTAAAACTAGAATAACGAAGCAAAATCAATCTTCACAATCAGTTCATAGATTTAGGTAAACATCAACAAAGTGTGCTCACTAAAAGTCTTCCAATGTATATCCCTTTCTCTCTCTCTTTTTTTTTTTCTTCATGTAACCAATTAGAAAACATATGTTAAAAGCACTTCCAAATAGGTCCTTAAAAAACCACAACTGGGAAGAAAAAACAAAAACAGAAATTTGAAGGCTTAAAACATCATTTATTTACTTCCCACAAAATGAAAATCTCAACTGCACTCAATTCTGCATCCTAATTGAATATAAACTGTAAAGCTCCATATTTTCATTCAGTTTACTTTTCTCAGCAAACACACAAAGGAAATGCAAAGCCTCCTAAAAAAAACAGTGATTTTTACAGATGTTCCAATTGATTCAAAGTTTATAAAATAAATTATAAATATAATAAATAAAACAGTTCCGCTATCTCCTCTATTTAACCTGAGAAAAACTTACATAATCTTAGAGAAGAAACAATTAAAATCAAATTCAAACCTTTAACTCCTCAAATCAGTATCCATGGATCTAACTTCCAGAAATTACCCCTCACCCGCGTAACCAAAAAATAAATTGTATATAAAAAGCACACACACACACACACACACACATATATATATATATATGAGATCGATAGCATCAGAAACGAATTTACGAGAAGTCGATTTGATTATATACAGGTATATATGCTTATGCGCGTGTGTACATCAACATCAACAGAAATAAATATATAAAAGCATATGTATACATAGGGTTTGATAGCTCACCAGCACTTGATCGAATTCAGAAACCGTACTGGCCGGCCGGAGATGAGAACGTCAACGGACTCCGATGATCATATATATGTATGTAAATTTTATACAAGAATTGTAATTACACAGGATTGCGCTAACGTGCACCGAATCGATTGATGAATGATGATGAGATTATTATAGCATTGGATTCTGGAGGATCTACTTTCGCGCTAACGTGCTCTGGGGAGGCAAGATTGGCATTCCCTATTTTCTGTTAAATTAAAGCATGGTTTGTCCAATTGAGTTAATTTCCTCTTTTTTTTTTCTATTTTTAATTTTCAGGTCTTGGCAGTAAAATTATTTTATAAATATATATATATTTTTTGGTTATGCTGTGTCCGGTCTGATTAGCTTAAACGGACGTCGATTAATCTTCTTTTTAATTTAATAAAATGCATATCGAATTAGGATTAGAAAATTTATGAAAAATAAATCTCCAACGGTCTAATTCTAAAAGGTCGTTAGAGTTCAAAGAGACAACTCACCTTTTTTTAGTTATGGGCACTCTGTACATCAAGTTTTAGGGGCATTTATCTTATAAAAAAAAAAAAACACTTGGAGTTTCCTATTTTCCTAATCAATATAGTTTAATGAGAGAAATGACTGTGTGCAGGGTAAAATGATTGTAAAAATAGGTATTTTTTTATATAAAAAAATATACAATAAAAGTACATGTCCTTAATAAAATAGAAACTATAGTTTTATATATGGGTAAATTACACTTTTTACCTTTGTATCTTGCATCGAATTTTACTTTAGGAACTGCACTTTTAATTATAGCAATTAAGTATATGTACTTTTAATTTGTTACAATGTCATCTTACTCTATCTCAAGTGGCTATTTTTCAAGAGCAATAATATATTTTCATACCATTTTGGCTCCCAAACGGCCTCAACTCTATTTTACGTGAGATGATTAAGGAGTATTTTATAACTCTAATTTTATTTTAAACATAGAATAATTTGATTTGAAAGTTTTGAGAGATTAATTAGAGATAAAGACATTTGATCACCAAAATAGTGTGGACATATATTTTTACGCTTAAAAAGAGGTTATGTAAAATGTACATGATTTTAAGCAATCAATTGTATAAACAAAAAAAAATGTAAAAAGGTAATATTGTAATAAATTAAAAGTATATAAACTTAATTACTACAATTAAAAGTATAAATTTTGAAATAAAACTCGATATAAAGTATAAATGTGTAAAGCGTAATTTACCGTTTATATATTCATCGTCATGTTTTCATTTACATTTTCAATATAAAAAGGCACCAGCCATGTAGACGGCGAGGACAAATTGTCTCTACCGAAGCATAGTCACCCGTGTAGCTAATTAGAAAGGCAATTCCATCTCTTCCTCGAAATAAATTATTCGGGTCATCTTAGAGACCATATACCTCTTTTTTTCCCGATTTCTATAGCAAAAATAAGACCCACTGTAACGTGAAAGCTATTCCCGATCTCATAGCAAAAAAAAAGACCCACTGTAATGCGAAAGCTAACGTGGAACTCCAACATAATTGAAAAAGTTGAGTCATTAAAATAGCAAAGATCAATAGCATAACCAATCCATTTTAATTTTCAAAAGATGGCCATAAGTTGAGATCTAAAGCTATGTTTATTATGTAAGAATGGAATGGCATCAGAACGAGTGAGAATGTAATGGCGTGGTTATTTCCATTCCTGTTTCTGTAAGTTACACATTGGAGACCAAAATGACCACAATGAACCTGGTCTGAAACCCTTTAATTCGAAACGACGAGGACAAAACAATTATAACCAAACCTGGTGTCTTCTTGACAACGAGAAGGACAACAATTTACCAAACAGAAGGACATGGCGAGGGGGGAAAATCAAAGAAAGAACTTAAAGAAGAGTAACAATCACTAAGAATCGTTGAAAGAATACAGTGCCCAAATTTAAACAGAACCAAGAGGGAGCTAGAGCTAGTGTATTGCATTTCAATTTCTGTTTTTGAGTTCACTTACAAACGTCTCTCATTCGAGATATCGGAAACCAAACTTCCAAAAGTGAAGCAGCTGATTAGAAACCTAGAAAAGGATAGACATTGGTAGGAGCTGCACAAAGCCACATTGTGATGAACCGCCTAGTCCAGGCCTCAAATCACGCTTTAGGTAATATGATTCCCAAGGTTTTCTTATCGTGAGTTCAACAAGCATACACCATTCCCAATGGCTTGAAAAAAATCGGCTTCATCTTCCTCATGTACAAGATTGACTGGAGGCTAGCATGCAAAGTCACCAGCTACCAATGGAGGAACAAAATTACAACCTTGAAGAGTCTGCTCAAAGATATGGCCCACTTTAAGCAATTTTTCCTGCAATTATGGTTTTGAGAAGACAAAAAAAATAAAAAATAAAAAATCAGAATCAGCAATGGAATTCTTTTTGCTTAGCAAACAAAGAAATATTAGTAAGTTCATCCACAAGGGGGTGAAAGTATTGTAAGTGAAGATATGATTTAATCATACCAAATGGGTACATGCAAATGTCAACTACAGAGGGATTTACCATCTCAAGGCTTAATATGGATTGGTCAACACCTTAACATGATAAGCCTAGCTACAACTTAGCACATGCTTTTCCTTATGTAAAAGAATGTTCGAAACAAAGAGAAGAGATCAGGTGTCCAGGCATTCAAATATGTGAGAATAAGCCTCGAACTTTGAGGCTTAAGCCTCAAAGTGTAAAATATTTATTATTTTATGTGTAACTAAATGAAAAAATAGATGTTTTGATAAGTACTACTCATTTTCGTCAAACAATTGAAAGATTCTGTCATTTCATTTTTCTATTTATCTTTTCCCAAGCATGTCGTTAAGTTATTATTATAACCAATTCGGGTAAAATGCAATGCATTTGAACAAGGCCGTCCTATCAACCCAAACAAAATAAATGCAAATTTTCCACATAATTAGGACAAATTTTTGTTTATTTTTTCCATGGGGGAGACATAAGAGCCATTTCACAGATCATGAAGCAAAACCGAAGATACAACAGAGGATGGAACCTCTTCCAAAACATGGGCTACAACTACGCCATTGCCCTTCCACAGAATGTGAAACACAAAAGATTCCAAAGTATGGCAGTAGCCCATGGACTGCACCTAGAAAATGAAAATTGAGGTAACCAAAAATTAGTAATTGAAAATTGAGGTATCAAATTCGGCTGGTGAAAATTTCTATTCATTTACCATGCGAATCCTGTCATAATGTGCAATGAACCCATCTACAAAAAGAATTCAATACACATGACAAAATGATTCTACAAGTCAGTAATAACATTCCTGGATATTTACCAAAATTTACGCAACTGTGTGGAGATAATGCAACTTGGTGTGCTAGTCTCACCTAGTTCATTTACGCTTCCTAGCATTATGTCCACATGTAGACCCCACCCTTAGTTGAGCCTCCTGCAAGCATCCCAACTTTGTAAGGGTGCACATCGAAGCAGTATGAATACGAAGACATTTCTGGGCTGCACATAGTCATTATTGTTCTTTTTTGTCCTGCAGAGATCATGTCAAGTCCTCTTTCCATAGCGCCCACGAAGATGTATGAATCATCCCAACCCCATATAGCTCTATGTTCCCAAATAAAAGCAGCTGTTAGAAGTTCATCTTTATTGCATTAAACCCAAGTTTAATGTTGACAATGATCAAGTCAAAAGAATGGCAGGACTTCTCATTAGTAAAGAGCATGAGTAACTCCATCAACTTATCCAATTTCAAATATATAAAATTTCTGCTTTCATCCCATAGCCATGCTGCTCAAAATGAAGATCCAAACAGTCTTATCAGCAATAAAGCTCACAAAGAATTGGAAACACATGCGGCAAGAAGGATGTGTAATTGGTCATTTTTGAGCAATGAAATGAGGAGCCTCATAAAAGCATTATAAGCAGAACAAACAAAAATAAACAGTTTGCTCATTTGGATTTTATTCTTGAGAAACTAAATAAAACAAAGGAAAATTCATAACAAATAAAAGAGCACAAATCAGCAAAACACATAGATGTATGAATACCATTTATTACCATGATGCATTCAAGAACAGAACCACGACAAGAAAGGGAAAGATGAAATTCAGGACGGATTCTTTGTCACTAGCCAGCATTGCAAATATGGGTGCTCATGGCATTTACTCATCCACTCCTCCAGCCCTAAACTAATGTATACAAAGCAGTGACATTACAGGCACAGCAAGAAGCCCCAAAGTTGCCTCACCTCATTTCAATCTAACTCAAAAGGGCAAGTCATGTAAAACAAGAGAAATGCAAAATGGGAATTTCATATGGGGCTCCTTGGGACCTTGCCCGTCACAAAGTTATGTAATTCATTGTAAGTTGTATGCTGCTAATCAGGTTATTTCATATGTACTTAAATGATTCTGAGATTAAGGTGGGCTGTAGTAGTGGTCAGCAGGTCTTATTTTTGGTCTTCTTGTATCTTCCGATCAGCAGATAAATGTCAAAATTTCCTTGGTGTCACAGGCTTAATCACATTTGCTATTCCATTTGCAACCAGATCTTAATCTCTTTTGTGTTTCATCTCCAAAACCTGATTCTATAATCAATTTTTTTC
This sequence comes from Euryodendron excelsum, assembly GCA_033060915.1. Classification (NCBI taxonomy): domain Eukaryota; kingdom Viridiplantae; phylum Streptophyta; class Magnoliopsida; order Ericales; family Pentaphylacaceae; genus Euryodendron; species Euryodendron excelsum. Next base: position 6,040,667 of record CM065381.1, on the reverse strand, counting down.
TACATTTTGCCCTTTACTTTAATGCCTAAATCCCAAAACAATTGCTATCTACAATTTCAGCGACGTAAATTTCAAAAATGTGGCAACCAGTCACTTCTTTTTTTTTTTTTTTTAATTTTCTATCAGCAATGTTCATTAACAAGATCCCAGGGGGCATCACCATTGTACAAGAGAAGAGAACAAGAGGGCTAAAGCCGAATCCAAGACCAAGTTTTCCAATGAAATCTGCAAGAGAGGAGGAATGAAGCCAATTCCTTTCCAAGCCAATTCTATAACCAATCTGATTGCATTCCTTTCCATCCACAAAACCTTGGCAACCTCTCCTACCATTTCAAACCATAAACCCATGCTCTTTAAAAAATTATGACTTAACTATTGGCTCCAGTTGTGCTGATGAAACATAATTTAAAGATATATCTCACAAATTGACCATTTTTCTTTAATTACCGCTTAACTCAAGTAATATTTCACTGTGTACCTTAATGAAAACTTATCATATCTGTCCATACAATTTAAAATTTTCTCTCTTCACGGGTGAAATTTAATTTTCTCTAGAAAATTTTTTCACCCAAACAAATAAGAACTTTAGAGATGTAGTATCCAAAGAGAATAAAAGGCTCGTTTTGTTGAATTGTTAACCACCAACTTATTCAAAAGCTTAAGCTATTGAAGAGATGAGTGACTTGATTGCTTATATCTCCAACATGCCCCCTCACGTGTAGTCTAGCTTTCTTGCATAAGCAGGCCAAAGGTGTGCAAGAGTCATAATTATCGGTTGGACAGCAAGGTTCGAACACTATCTATTGCCTTCTCTGAAGTCATCTCGAATTGTTAACCACCTCATCTAAAAGCTTAAGTTGTTAGAAACAGTGGCAACTTAATTAATTATACCCTCAATGCTTTTTTTTATCTAGTTGTATTTCGAACGATTTAAGCCCAATAAATTCAATAATGCATATTTTTTCTTTTGAAGAATTTCAATTTCTAGACAGAAGTCAACCATGTTTCTTCTTGTTTGCTCTACAATTGATACTACAAGCCTCACTAGTCGTAATCTAAAAAATATGTCGTTTCCAGGTCATTTCACTTTTAATGGCTGTATCTTTCAATTAAATAGATTCTTCTAATCAATAATTCAGTTGTATTCTTGTCCATGTCGGAAACACCAGGCTATTGACATCCTTGAATTGGAAACCTTATCCAGCATGATGGTTCAGTATCCTCATACTTAAATATTCATTGATCCATCCAATATACTCAAAAAACTCCTATGCTCAAATGTCTTCAAATACCTTTTAAGTGAAATATATATAGATACCCATATATACATATCAATGTAAGTAGCTTCTAATAAAGGGCAATAGATAACTATTCACATTAAAGTAAATAAAAAACTAAAAGAAAGTTATGCTAAAGAAAGAATAGCAGATATAATGCAGCTCTGGATGTTCTTGGTATATTAGCTATGAACCTATGGAAAAGTAAATGGTTGACAAACATCATAAGCCAGCTTCATAAATTAAAAAGTGGGAAACATCACATATTTTAAGGGTAATTTGTTGGCTTCCCCAAACGATAACAAGCAGAATATGTCAACAGAAGCTAATTACATTACCATTAATAATCTAGCAAAAGACATACCTGCAAACTGAATTTGTAGATGTGCTTATCTGATTACGATGGCATATCATAGACACATCCTCGTAATTAGTTCCACTCAGTAAACCAATGTTGTCAGTACTCCATGAAGGGATTGAAACAATAGAGATAAAGAAGAGTGAGCCACCAAGTGAAGGTCACAGTGACATAACGACCAGCACTGGTACAATATGTAAGACAGGTTATGCTTATACTTGCAACATGCTCCATACGGAAAGAATTAACAAATTTGATATTTCAAGATATATCTAACCCGGACCTCTAACTCTACTGGACATGGTGGACAAAATGTGACCTGAAATCCAAAAGCAAACATAACATAATGCAATTATAAGTAGCCATCCATGCTGTAGTAGTTATGGCTGTCGAATTTAGTTCCATGATATGGTAATCTTGAAAAAACAAAAAAAAAGTGCCATGATTTCAATTTTATATTCCTACACATTTTGTTGTTTATAGACATTGAATTTCAAAACTTGTCAGGTTAAACAATATAAAAAACATACCACTTTGAGAACCTCAAGATAAGACCCTGCACAGTTAATCTAGTATCTACTTGTCGAAAAGAAAAAAGGGATTGAAAACCTCAACTTGCAACTGTAAGAATAATCACTGGCTTTGTAGGACTTAAAATCGGACGTCTCAAGAGCTCGTAAACTTGTAAATTTTAGCAAAGCCAACCAAAAACAAATAATAATCATACAAGCACTCAAAAAATCAATCTAAGCTGGCTAGTCCCACATAATGAGCTCAAAGACCCTGCTTCTTGGTATGCTGGCTTTCTTAAAGATCAAACAAAACCCAAAAAAAGGAGCATAATGTCCTTATAAGCATTGTTTCCTGCAACATTAACAGTAAGAGTCAACTAGGACATTATGCAATCCATACAACAATGTTTACCTTGTTGTAACAAGAGAACTTCCAGAGGGAGAGAAGTAAGCAGAATTCACGACCTTTTTATGGCCAACCATCTTCAAAGGTTTTGGCTTCTGTGCATCAATCTTTCTCAGATCCCAAATGCAGGCAGTCCCATCTGTTGAACTTGTAGCCATAATGTTAGTGTTATTTGCATTAAAATCTATTGAGTTGATTCTATCTTCAGGCAGAATCAATGAGGTTGATGATTTTCCTTCTCTCTCATCCCAGATATTGAGTCCTCCATGACCCTCGCTAAAATATATAGACCTCACATCACTTGTCCATTGAGAAATAGAAAGTATAGCATAGTCACTTGAATATACCAGACCAAATACCTCCTTCTCAAGATCAATTAAACGAATAAATCCATCAAAGGAGCTTGTATATATCTGTGACATTTCCGAGCATGACTTTGTAACAAATAGGCAACCAAAGAAAATCAACACATTATAATGGAGATTAACGAGTAACTTAGCAGTGCATCATGAGATCTTTGCCAGTAAGGAAGTACAGTAATACAGAATCAAAGCTAAGATCCGTATGTATAGCTCTGGTAAATGTGAACCTACCATCCATTCAGGGCTTGGTAGCAAAATGAAAGGACCTAATATATATTATAAACTGCCTCATCAATCAATCATTTCATAAAATGAATGAGATTATAAACCCTTTTCTTGTGTGCTGCACACAATTTACTTGTGTATTTATAGGACCAAAACCATAGATTTCAAACATGGCCTGACAGCTAATTAGTAGATTTCTTGTCAATCTTTTCTAGGACATACTACTACACCATAATACTACAATTCTTAAAAGAAATAGTAATTACTTCTCACAGTAATTATATATGAGACCTGAAGGCAAGAAAATATAAATATCACAATTCACAAGACCATTTCCTGGCAACTATGACAAAATGAGACATAAAGGCCATGTTGATGCATATTAAGTTGAGGTTGATGGGTTTTTATCTCAGTTTTTAGGCCAGAAGACTACTCTTACTTCCTAACTAGAGAAGGCATTTGAACGCAAATTACAACACTTCATATATTTCATAATAGAAAAGCAATCTAAAAATTGAAAGGTCTACAGAGACAGTACCTTTGAAATGGAAAATGGCAGAATCGAAATTCCTGAAGTGTACCCAGAAAGAGGTTGGTACAAATAAGTCCCATCTTCATCCTTTTCTTCAGCATCAACATTCCAAAATCCAACACTACCCGAGCTATCCCCTGCTATAATTAGTTTCACATCTCGGGAGGGTAAGAACCTCAAAACCATTACTTTATCCGGCACAACCAGCGATACATTCTTTGGTTTCATTTTGAATGATTCCTGATTTATAGAACCCCAAACCCTAGCTGGGCAAGCAGAACCCTCATTTTCAGTCACATCCACAATCAAATTGCGAAATCCACCACCAATTCCCTTCACCAGACCACTCAAATTTCCATTCTTATGACAAAATTGAGACTTCTTTGAAATACCCCTAATGGTTTCGACTAGTGTTTTATCTGAGCCGCTACTGCTATAATACAAGTCTTTCATACTAAGAGGACCTTGTGCACGAGGCAGCCTCCTCCTTGAGGTGTGTGATTTCCGGATCCTCCTTAGGTTTTTGAATAAACCATCTTTGACCCCGGCAGCAGTTGAAGAATCAGGGGGCATTCCTTGGGCACGAATCGACCGCCGAACACAGATTGGAGTTTTGTTTTCAGAGCTAAGTTTGCGAGATTTGGTCTGACTCCGAACTCTGCAATTTGAGAGAGAGAGAGCGAGAGGTTAACACAGAAAATTAGGATGATAATATGCGGACATATACATGTATATATATAAGCCACTTCGATGGGGAAAATATGTGTGTGTCTATGAATGTATATATATACAGAGGGGATAATATTTGTGTGTATGCATAAATATATATATATATATATATATATGTATATATATATAGAGAGAGAGGCACGCCTTTGGGGCTTAGTTGCGGCGGAGAGATCGTGAAGCCTGGTGTGGACGTTGAGAGAAGCCATCATTTCGCCGTTACGCTTGATGTTCTCGAGCCTCCGTCTCTCATAGTCCGTAAGCTCTTGAGGCGCCATGAGAGAGAGAGAGACTAGCAGAGGGAGGGAGAGGAAGAGACAGAGAGGAGGTTAGCAGAGGTTGAAAATTGGCGGGAATGAATAACTGGGCCTGGGCCTGGACCAGTATGCTTTGTTTTTAAAATCCAAATACAGACTTAAAAAAGGCTTTTTATATTGAACTAACTGATTTTATTCTCTTTTTCAAGACTAAATCATTACTTTATCTTTGTAATGTTATCCCCCAACTCCTATGGTATGTTTGGTAGGAGAGAAACCAAAACGAAAATAACAGAAAAAAGTACAAAAAAATAATTTACTTTCTTCTTTGGTTGAGGGGAGAAAGGAAGTGGAGAAAAGAAAAATGAAAAATACATCTAAGGCTTGGTCAAGTGTTAGGACCTTGGAGATGATGTATTATTGTACATTGATTTCTCTCCCAAGTATTCCCTCCAAAAACTGGAACAATAATCTTCTGAAATATTTTAAAAACTTTTCTCCATATTTCTTTTCTTTTCTCTCCTCACAAACCAACTAAACAGGGAAAAAGAATTTTTTTTTTAAATTTTTCTTTTTCTTCCTTTCTTTTTCTCTTACCAAACATACTATTAGTTTTTTTCACAAACTTTCATAAGTTTGTGGATGTATTATAGCATATTAAAAATGAATATTGTTATAGATAATGTTATAAAAATAAAAAATTCATACAAAATTTATTATCAGAATGATGTGGTTAGATAAAAGCATTCACTTTTAAAACAAAACAACTATTCACTTTAAAGCCAAATACCTATCATGATGTACAGTAAAAACTCGATCTTAATTTTCACACGTGAGTACCACTATAATATGAAAGAAGCAATTTAGGGAGTATTTGGATTGCTCTTTAAAAAATTTATAAATCATGAGCTTAAGCTAGTTTTATAAAGTTACTAATTTCAAAAGCTTTTCCAAGCTTAAGCTAGTCCTAAAAAGTCACTTGTTTTTAACAAAAGTCAAACATAGTTTAAAAAAAATATATGTTTAATCCATAAACTACTAAAAAATTCACTATCCAAACACTCCCTTAATTTGTAAAGGCAGTCGAGTGGACGGTTAGTCCCAAGTTTGATCCTTCCATACATTGCCTTTTTTGTGGCCAACCATCGTTCACATAATTATAATTTGTATTTATATCATGTAAATGGTGGCTTTGCATGAACTTTGGAGAGTTGTTGGTCAAATGTTAGATATCCAATGGCGAATAAAAAAAAACAATTTAAAGCCTTATTCTCTACTAAAAGTTTGTCCCACTTGACATAAACGTACCATTACCAAGGTGAGATAATTCGTTTTTGCCACCTTGATGGGGTAGAAGAGAGGGTTCTCACATGACACATTATTTTATTACTTATGTAACAAGGGTTAATTTGAACTTACTTACACAACTCTGGTTGATTTTATTTAAGGCGTGATTGCTAAGCACATTTTTAAAACTTAATTCAATTTTGGAGGGCTTGGTCCAAGGGGCCTGTTGTATCATGGTTGGCTTGGAAAACTGACGGCATTGGTTGCGCTTTACCAGCTTGAAAATGTATTCAAGCTTGATTTGTTTAACATTTGAGCCTAGCTCAAACAAATTTTAATTGAGCCGATCACGAGCTGGGCTCGAATAGCTTAAATTTTTAATTGTCTATAAGTTTATCGAGCTGAGCTCAAAAATTTACGAGCTCTAAAATGTGTTCTAAAATATGTTCAAATTTAGTTTGAAAGTTTAGTTGTTTGGTAGTTCTAGTGCTATGGTGTTTTGGTGCATCAAGGTAAGGTCATGAGAACAAGACATTTTATGCACTCCAACTGTACAACATTTTTTTGTTGCTTGTGAGGGTAAGAGCTTCATTTCACTTGAACGCTCTTGCAGTAAGAAGTTATCATTTGTAAATCCATTGTTTTTTTTTCCCCCAAATTGTGTTTGTTGCCCTACAAAATAAAATAAAAGAAAAGTACCAACCAAACTATTCATTGGGTTCCAAATGTTAGAAGATGTTACCAATTAGCAAAGTGATTTTGTAGTTTCTTTTGTCATTGTAGTCACTGATAATCATTTTGATTATTTAGTTTTTCTTTAGTTTTTCCTGCTTATATTTGTTGAACTTATCCGGCACGATATTGTTTTGTATCAATGGAGTCCTTGAAGCAAATTCCTGGCTCGATCCGTGCCCACCCCCACCACCGACAGCCTCCCCCGCCACTCCTTGCCCTTCCCCACCTCTGCCTCTCTTCCATCCTTCCTCTCTCCTATCTTGATTCCATGTGGGGAGGGAACGACCATATCTACTTAGGTAGCCGGTACCAAACAAGGGAAAGGAAATGGGAAGCTGGAAGCTGGAATGGAGTCATTCCCTTGACCAAACGTATAATGTTCAGTCCAGACTTGAAGTCAACACCAATCCAATTCCACCTTAAAACTTAGGTTTGGTGTTGGGGGAGCCAGATAGTTCCACATATAAAAAGCTGGTTTGACAGGGTGAGAATCCACACAAACAATTTACTGAAAAGATTGGCATATCATGTGAAAACATTAGGCCGACGAGAAAATTCCAATTAACAAAACAGAAAATACCCACCGTGGGGTTTTCAAAATTGATTTCAATAATCATCTTACATCCCTACTATCACCATATACAATCTAGTCAGTTCAATAAAAGCCTCCCTCAAAAATGGTTGACAATGCCTTTGGTTTAGCTACTCTCTACCCTCATCACTCACTGATACTATGGACCAGCCTTGCCCAGTATGAAGATTCATTCAGTTGATGACTTGATGGACAAAATGCCCTACAGGTGTGAACTCCAGAACCCTAAAAACCGAAGCGGAAGGATCCCAATTCAGTTGGAAAATGAGTGTTTAAGAAAAGAGGTAGATCATAACAAGATAAACGGACGATTATCAAAATAAAACGAGACAATATTTAATGTAGTAGCAACTGTTGTTTTAGTCCATTCCATGTGTTAAAGTGCATTTTCACCAATTCTTATGTCATTTGTAACAAAATCCCATCTAACATTGCCAACACACCTCTAATCTTTTGTTACGATAAAGAGAAAAAGATTGAAGGGAAGTCCCCTTCTGCCTCTTTACTTGCACCCTCTCCTACATTTCTATCATATATCAATTTGTTCCACCCTCTTCAGTCTTAAACAGTGTAGTGCTGTTGGATAGTTTCAATATCCAATCCCTTTAGCTTGACCACTGACTCAACATGTCCCTTAAGTGTATGGAGCTCCCTCAACCTGAAAAACCATAAAATTAATAAGTTTTCCTTTTTTTTTCTTCTAAAATTGATCTAGACTGCTGGGCATGTACGTACCTGGCAACTTCAGCGCGTCTTTTAGCCTGCTCAGCAATCTCAGACAACTCTAAATAGCTGCTCTTCTCGTTGAATAGAACTTGAGATTCCGAGGTCTGGAGGCCGTGAAGTGTACGTTGAGCCAAAGCCCATTGTGCTTCCCTCTCACCTCTTCCATAATCCTTCTTGTTTGTGAAAGCAATCTAGATCATTTTTAAAAAAATGGTAAGTCACAAAACTAGATATGGTCTTTTAGGAATTTGGTATAGTTGAGCTTGTTTGTTAACCTTGTTCTGGATCATGCTATCCCAGGCCTTGCCACTCAATGCATACCGGATGATAAACTTGAGGACATCAAGAGGGAAGTAGGTAACAACACTGAAGATCCAGATGACTCCGGCCCATCCCCAACCAATGCCTTGGATACGAGCGAATTCCCAGCTTGCATACACAGCAATGGCAGTAGCCACCTATATTGAGCAATAACCAAAAATTGGAAAATGATTTTGTGATCAAGTGAACCAAAAGAATCAGCAAAACCGAACTTTGACAAGACTTACCAACTGAGCTGCAATGAAGGCACTGACAAGTAAGAGACCAGGGCGTTCAATGAAAGACCAGCTTCGTGACCTAGTCACGAAGATGAGTGCTTGACTCACAATACTGACTTGAAGGTACAGAGCAGCTGTGAGCTCATCTGTATGACCCCTGATTGATCTGACACCGAGAGTGTTCTGCAAATGGTGAATTTATTAGAATCTGTTTTCAATTTGGTCTTTTTTTTTTCTTTTTTCTTTCTATCAGTTTAGTGCCGATAAACTTACTGAAAAGAAGTCAGTGTCAGCTGCGAGCCAGAAAAAGACTACGGTCATGATAGCAAGATAGGTTCCAAGGACAACGCCGGTGGCAAAGATTTCCTTGAGCTTCCATGAGTCTGGCACTGGGGATGGCTTCACCCTGTCCTTAGAGATGGTCATGATGGTTCCATCGTTCAAGATGGCAATGATCAGGACCATGAAAGGCGAGAAGTCGAACTTCCAGATAAGAGCTATGAGCAAGAATCCAAGCACAATACGGATTGTGATTGAAACAGCATAGATGGTGTAGTTCTTCATCCTTTGAAAGATGGCTCTGCTTGTCAAAACGGCACTCACAATCACGCTTAGTCCTGGCTCAGTCAAAACTATGTCAGACGCGCTCCTGGCTGCATCGGTTGCATCTGCCACAGCAATACCAATATCTGCCTTCTTAAGCGCCGGGGCATCATTCACACCATCTCCTGTCATTCCACAAATGTGCTTCCTCTCTTGCAGTTTCTTGACAATCTCATATTTGTGCTCTGCATAGCCCCAAGTTTACATTAGTTTGTCTTGTCACTCAACTTAGCACTTTATTATATATCATGATTTAAGTTAAAGCCAATTTACCAGGGAAGACTCCTGCAAAGCCATCAGCCTTCTCAATGAGCTCATCAACGGGAATGCCAGCGATAGACTCATCCTTGCACTGGCCAAGAAGGGAGGATGAGGGATACATGTTGGTGCCCATGCCAAGCCTACGGCCGGTTTCTTTTCCAATGGCAAGTTGGTCACCGGTGATCATCTTAACATTGACACCAAGGTCAAGGGCCCTGCGGATGGTCTCTGCACTGTCATGCCTAGGGGGGTCAAAGAGGGGCAAGAGACCAACAAATTCCCATGCCTCGCCAGCGCTCTCCTTGGTCTTCTCTGATACAGTCTATAAACACAACACGCAACCAAATCAAACTTGGCAGGAAAATTTCACTTTCCTCATCACAAGATATCATGAACATGTAATATTCAGGCCAACTTACCTGTTGTGCAACACCTAGAGAGCGAAGGCCACGTTCAGCAAAGTTGTCGATGATCTCATGGGCCTTTTTCAACACGTCTCCTTTGAGGTCACAGAGTTCAATGATCTGGTACAACAACCATTCAGTCAGGTAATGGAAAACGAAATGCTATGTTTGTAAAATTGCTCAACTGGAGAAGCATCTTACTTGCTCGGGAGCACCCTTGCTGCTTCTGTGCCAATCACCATTGGAGTCAAAGTATGTTATTGCAGTGCGCTTATCCACCGGATTGAAGGGAAGGAAATGCACCTCCGTGATCCCTGCTCTTGCCTACAATCCTCGCAAGAAAAGAGCACGAAAAAGCTCATTCAATAACTTGGTAAATTACCAGTGTGCACAAGAAGATGATGATCTAGTCAAATACCTCCTTGGGGTCACCCAACATCCCTACAATTGAAGCATCAATGGCATCCTGGTTTTCAACCCTAGAAGCCCTAGCAGCTTGCAAGACAACAGTGTCCTTATCCAGGTCTTTTGCAAACACCTACAATCATAATTTCAAAACATTTTTTGGTCATTGTTCTACATCATTTGTTTTGGGAAATTATGTAATTTTGGTTTTAGATTACCAACCTCAATCAAGGTCTTGTCAACTGTGAGCTTGTTGAGGGTGAGGGTTCCTGTCTTGTCACTGCAGAGGACATCCATCCCGGCCATCTCTTCAATGGCGGTCATCCTCTTGGTGATGGCGCCTTGTTGGGACAGCCGGTGAGACCCAATGGCCATTGTCACGGACAAAACTGTGGGCATGGCAATTGGGATACCTCCAATGAGAAGCACCAGCAAATTATCAATACCTTCTCTGTATTTCCTTTGCTGGATCGGGTACATCACTACGACCTCAATCAGCATCCCCACGGCAATGGAGCAGATACAGAAGTTACCGATGGCAGTCAACACCTAATCAAAACCATTCAAACAAAAAAGTTTAGCACACCATCTTTATGAAGAATTGTGTAGCCTGTCAAATTCAAGATCACAAATGAAGAACACTACCTTTTGGAAATGACCCACTTGGTTGGTGCTATCAACAAGGTGGGCAGCCTTGCCAAAGAAGGTGTGGACACCAGTGGCAATGACTATAGCCTCAATCTCACCTTGCTTGCAGGTGGAACCAGAGAATACTTCACTTCCAGGGTGCTTTGTCACTGGCAGGGACTCACCGGTGAGGGCCGACTGGTCAATCTTTAAGGGATCTCCTTCAAGGAGACGAGCGTCAGCCGGGATGATATCACCCAACTTAACGCTAATCAAATCTCCCGGAACCAAGATTGCTGCGTCCTGCTCGCTCCATTTTCCATCTCTCAACACCTTTCACCAAATTCAAAAAAATAAGCCACAATTTGAATTTAGCTCACTAAAGTTGGATATGGGTACGGATGAGGATCAAGAACGTACCTTGGTTTTGGGAGCCAGACCGGCCATAAGGGCAGCTGCTGCATTGCCTGCATTGTTCTCTTCAATGAAACTGATGGTTGAGTTGATAATGAGCAGCACAACAATTCCCACAAAATCTTGCCAGTCCGGAGGCTTTCCCTGCATCAGTTAAGTAACTTAAGTTCTCATGAGAGAGAGAGAGAGAGAGAGAGAGAGAGAGAGAGAGAGAGAGAGAGAGAGAGAGAGAGAGAGATGAATTGTGTTACCCCTCCATTTGCCAAAACTATGGCCATAATGGCAGCACATTCCATGACCCATGATAGAGGATTCCACATAAAACCCAAAAACTTGAGAAACTTGCTCTCCTGTTAGGAATTTGTATCCAACACAAAGCATCAGTTGAAGAAATTTAATACATGAAAGATGCCATAAGAATCAAAGACTTCAAAACAAAAGAAAAACCTGCCTTTTTCTCCTCAAGCTTGTTAAAGCCAAAGATTTCGAGTCTCTTCTCTCCCTCATCTGATGTCAAGCCCTCCCTCGTGCATTTTAGCTGCTCGAATACTTCCTCTATGGGTATATGCTCCTACACAATCATTCAACAAAGTCATCATCAACATCATCTATCATTGTCATAAGAGTACTCAAGATTCTATACTCAGTTCATAATTGTCTGAAATTGTTAGAAGACAAACCCTTTATTATGGAATCAAATTTTGTTTTCTGATTTTGTTTTTGAAAAGGCCATTCACTTCAAAAACGGTTTTTGAGATTTTCTCAAAAACACCTCAGTTTTAAGAGAGAATAATTATTTTCTCAGTTTATGTGAAAATCGTTTGCATACGAAAATAAAACGAGGGTCTTTTCGAAATTTGTTGGTTTTTATTTCTGAAAACACGAAAACAAAAACGAAAATTATCATTAACAAAACTATGCATTGATAATTGACAAAGGTGTAAAAGTTTTGGGTGTTCTTACAAGATCGATTTGCTCATTCTTGATCTCTTCTAAGGAGAGATCAGAGGCCATGATGATGACAACAGAAGGAAAAGAATCAAGGAAGAAAGAAAGAGAGCAGTATCTCCCCCAATCTCTCTCCTTAATTCAGCTCTATCTTCTCTTTCTCTCTCTGTTTTCAGGGGAGCAGGTGGTATTTAGAGACCTGAGGCCCTTATAACGAACTTATACACAAATGCGCGGGAAAAGCTAACGAACTGGTCAGCGGGCTACCTTTAATCCACCCGTTTTGCCCTTTGGCTGTTGGTTCGTTTGGCTTTGCGGCCCTCCAAAACTCTCGGTCTATATATGGTATTTATTTATTGTTATTTACTTTTGGTCTGGGTCAATGTATGGTTTTGACTCTCTCCCTCTCTCTCTCTCGTGTGGGTAGAAATAGGATTATAAACTTAAGATGCACCAATGATTAAGATTTAGTAAACTTGTAGGGCATGAATTTTTTTTTAATTTAAGTGAGGGGGACTTTTATGACGGTACAATTTTACAAAAAATTTATTCAGTTTACGAGTCCACTATGTGAGTCATGAAACATGTAAATCAACAATAACACGACACGTACTTGGACAACATAAGATTTTTGCTGCCATGAAGCTAATAAATTCATACAAATGAAGGCAACCATTAATCACAACTTAAAATTATTTTTCTTCAAAATCACATATTAATCTAGTGGTGTGCCATTTTAGATTTATACAGCATTTGTATCAATAACACATTTTTGCTCCTTAATGAGAAGGTGATTGTTAACTATTAGTTCCAACAATGCCCCGCGACACTTGCTTATATCGAACATTACGAACTTGACCATGTATGTTGAACCCCATTGGCAACCATGTGTCCCGCAATTCTTTGGAACCCTACTAACCTTTTTTCTTGTTTTGGTATTGCACGATGGGTGTTCGACTAGTTTTTGTGCAACTCGATTAATTCTTATTTTGGTTCAATTAAGAACAAGGGACGGACCATTGGATGGGGCAGGTCCGGACTTGGGTGGGCTTATATGAAATTTTTTTTTCATTGAGCCCAAAACTAAATTCTAAGCCCGCCTATTTAATATAAAAAATATTAGTAATAAACTTTTTTTATCAAAAATAACGTTAAATAATAGGTTAAATTACATTGACCGTCCCTTTACATTCTCATAATTACACTGTCCTTCCTTACTTTTAAGTTAATGTAACATATTCTCCCACTCAAATAACGACGCTATCGAAGAAGTTAAAATCACTTTTTTAACCTTACTAATCCTCTTAATTTTCTTTTAAGTGCCACATCAATACCATCATACATTATCTGTGTATATATATCTATTTTAATATATAAAGAGAGAATCTTAATTTGTGTCTTTGACCTTGATTAATGGCAATTATCTTAATAATTGTTACAGTTAATTATAAATTTTAAACTTTGCATATCTTATTCATTTGTCAATATTAATAATAGCAACTCCGATTCAATTAATCATAAAGATTATTATTTCTGGCGATTCAATCTATCACGAGGATTATCATTTTCGTAATAATCGAAGAATGCACAATATCACCAGCCCACCCCTCCAAACCAACATTGGTGACTGCCCCACTTCTTCCATGTTGACCACGCAACGAAAACCAGAGCTAATGCTCCAAACCTTAGATTCCGAGATGCAGAAACAACACGATTCAAAGGAAATAAATTTTTTTAGGGAAAAATCAGTGCATCTCAAAAACCACAAACCCAGAATAAGCAAATGCCAAAAATCTGAAGACTTTGCTCTGTTAACTCTTTGAACCAACACCATATTTACCAAACTCGAAGAAACAAAACAGAGTGTTGTCAAAACCCCAGAATCGCATATGCGAAAACAATACAAATCACAAAAATTATTTTCTTAAAGAAAAAAAAATGGCTCTCTCTCTCTCTGACTATGAACGGTTAATTGAAAAGAGTTTCAGCGATGTGTTTCGATTGTAGTCCATCCAGATTCTTCTTCTGACAGAGACAACATCGCCCTCTTCAACGGTAAGTTCTCTTTCACTCAAAAAAAGAGGGAATTTTTTTTAATGAAGGGTAAAATAGAGACTTCAAAATAAGTTTTTATTCTACACACTCAAAACAAATTAATTCCTCGAGTTGACTAACATATTCTTTAACAAAAGGACAACTTAAAAAGTGAGGGAGGGTAGTGTAATTATGAAAATATGAAGAAAGCTATCTCACTTTTCAATAAAAAGATCAGTGTAATTTATGCTAAAATTTAGTATAAAAAAATGTTAAATAGTATTAAAATATAAAAATATATAATTTCTAGTATTAAGAGCACTTGACTAACTTGAACAACCCCATAGGTTGCACATAATTTGTTTGTGAAATGTCTGTTAGAAACTCACTGAGTATTTACAGACCAACACATTTTCAAATATTTCACATCAATGCTGATTTCTTTTTTTTTTTTTTCCTTTTGTTTTCCTAGAATTTTTATTATGCATGGCATTTTTGGTTTAAAATAATTTTGGGTGCTATAAAGCATCTGTTTCCTTTGTATTTTTGCTTTATGTAGTAGTTAATCATTGTTATGTTCTGAATTATTGCTAATTGTGTCTCATTTGAGTTGAATATTAATACTAAAACTATGTTATCTCTAGCATTGTATTTTCTTGCTGACAGTTTCTAAAGTTTTTGCAAAGACACTTGGTTCTATGTTTTAATGTGATTAATTCCAATATAAGCAATTTCAAAAGTAATAGAGAACTTGTTTATCTTTTTGCAATACAATATTTAGTTTCTGGTATACGATATTTTTTTGCAATACGATATCAACTGAACAAATTTCTTCCCCCAACGTGAAACCATTTTCTTCGTTTTTATCTTTGTTTGTTGAGTAAGAGGGCGTTTTAGGAGTTGGCACAGCTTCAATTTCGTTTTTGAGCATTGAAGAAACTTCCAACATGGATGGCCTATCTTCCCTTTTTTCTTGGACACACAACAGAGCCACCTGCATGCATCTCATGATTTTACATGGTGAAGATGCATCATCCAGTATTGCATCTGTAAACTCCATCCCTTTGCCATCTTTCCACAGTTCATATGCCTGAAGAAAATAATTATCATAGCCTTTCTAGTTCATGTGCAAAATTTTGAATAATAACCATGATAGGAAGAGTAGCGTCTTACATATTCTAGAAGATTTAGATTGTTATGCTGACCGTATAGACATGTATTCTTCTTGCTACTTATGATTTGCAAGAGTAGAACTCCAAAGCTATGAACATCATATTTTGTGGAGTATACACCTCGTTTTACATATTCTGGGAGAACCTAACCGCTGCAAGACAGAAATCAACAAAAATATGTAATATTTGACAATAAGACATCTGTTTGAAAGATTTGAGAGTTGATTTCGTTACTATGTTCTCACAATCCGGCTTGTGTTTGCTTTGTATTCATCTTTCTGGAAAATTCTAGCTATACCAAAATCTGCTATTTTAGGCTTCATCTCATTGTCCAGTAAAATGTTGCTGGCCTTCAAATCACTATGAATTATTGTCAATCTTGAATATTCTCGAAGATATAGAAGCCCTTGAGAGATCCCTTCAATGATATGAACCCGTTTCTCCCAATCTAATAGCAGCCGTCTAACAGGATCTACATCAGACAAAATTTATGACTAACTAGTCACTTCTTAATAACTCACGTAGGAGCTGGAGGAACAGGTTGCACATCTCTACACTCCAATTGCATCAGGACTTCTTTCAAGCTTAAAGGGGTGTGGCACGAGATGGTGTACCTCTTATTGAAATTTTTGCAAGCAGAAACATGTCGAATTTAGCAACTCAGACTAGTTGTTGCCTGATTCTTTTGGTTAGTAACAGTGCCACATTATGGTGTGAATGGCCCTCCCCTAGTTTTGACAAAATAAGCTACATGTCAGAACTCTTCAATTTACGCTTATCTTTCTGGCATAAAGCCCCGTTGTACGAGGATGTAGTGAACCTTGATTTATCAACAAGGCAGCTTTGAGCTTTGCACTTGTCCCCAGAATAATGCCGTTCACTACTCTAAGGTAGTTTAACCACAAAGAAGTAACCACTTCCATTTCACTACTCTTTAAGATCGGCTGTATCCTTTGTGATTTCACAATCCTATTGTCGCTGTAAGCAATTGTACATTTGATTGTTTGTTCTTCATTTTGAAATAAAATATAACTCGATCTTGAAAAGTATGAACACAAGAATATCAGAATTGCAGCGATGTCTCCTGATGGTACGAGAGTGGAACTTTTTAATTAGGCTTGTTTACACATGAACTAGAACTGAAGTACAAGAGATTGCATACCATAGAGGTAGAAATCCAAACTTTTGTTAGGCATGTACTCGTAGATTAGCAGCTTTTCTTCCCTTTCAGTGCAAAATCCTAGTAGTTTTACTAGATTGACATGTTGAAGTTTTGCTGTGAGTGAAACCTCATTTTTGAACTCCTCATTTCCTTGTTTAGAAGATTGTGAAAGTCTCTTCACTGCAACTTCCTGTCCATCTGGTAATTTACCCTGCAAAATGTCACCTAGTTAGTTTCTTCAGTAGATAGACTGCTGATTTATTGATGCCTTCAACAGATGTTACTGTACGACTACTAAACTGAACTTGTCCTATCTATACGTACATAACATGCTTTTTGCTCTTGGAATGGTGAAGTAATGCATAAATATGAACTCTTACCTTGCAGAGACATGCTAGAAGTGCTAGGAAATCACAAGCAAATTAATGATTGACAACAGCATAGGGGATTCAAACGTTTGGATTCAGAGGTCTATGAATAGTTCACTGGGAGAATATTGCTATATATATGTTGGACATGAGCCAAACGGTTAAATGTCAAATTCTATTGGACAACATCATCAGTCATTTAACCTCGGAGATGCATGGAAAGCCTATTTGAGTTACATCAAACAAATGTTTGGAAGAGTATGACTGTTGTATATATCATGCTGAAAAGTGTAGGATTATTTGAAGTTGATTTCCGAAATTGAATCCAAATGAAGGCAGGAGAGAGAGAGAGAGAGAGAGAGAGAGAGCCTCCTGTGCTCCCTCTGAGAAACATTATTTGTACTAGAGAGGCCAAAATTGAGTAGAGAGCCCTCATAGAGAATATAGTTCCTTTCAATGTTTATCTATGGATTCAAATTTTTTATAAAACCATCGTTCTGTCATATTATTCACAAGTGAGGCGGTGGAGTCTTTAAATTGTTGGTTAGCAAAAAGTTAAATAAATAAATAAGGACATAGATCTCTAAATGATAGTTGGACATTCCCCAATAAATGGAGTTACCAAAAGTTAAATGATAGTTCATGAGAATGATTGGCTCATTTTGTGGGGCAAAACAGTTCTTTTAATGTGTGATGAGTGTTGTGTAAGGTTTGTTTGTGTAGTGGTCCAACAGTTTGTGCAGAACAGACTATAAAAGTGCGGGTGAACAGGGCTTGATATAGCACAGTCGGACTAGCTATAGCTCAGTACAGTTTAGAGCCAAAAACAACACTCCAGTATAGTGTAATGAAAAATGCTACTCTTCTAGAATTTTGAACCAAAATTTTGAACCAAAATGATGTGGCAGTGGCAGTTTTGTAATTAAAATGCATATTGGTGTGTTTTTTGTTTTAAAATGATAGGTCCACAACTCAACCACATCATTCTGATTATATATTCTAGTTGTATAGCATTACTCGTGTGTAATATTAACTCACTATAGCGCGCTGGTGAAGTTGCCCAGATTTGAAATCCAGAAAAGCTTGCTATTAGGCTCGCTATTAGTTCTCTTTAGCATTCTATGCCTGCAACTCCCATTCAAGGTTCAGAGAAGCTCGCTATTAAGCTTGCCCTCACCGTGCTCTAGCACATTGTCCCTCTGCAACACACTATCAAAATTCAGAGGAGAGTTTGAGATTTTGGGCCTTCACCTAACCACGAAAAGTGTGCCAAAAAGCCACCAATCAAGTGAAGGCCGTCCTAGAGGCTTGTGAGGGTTGTTTCAGCTGTTTTCCCTCACTTGAAGAAAGTTCTTAGTCTATATTCAGGAATTGAAGCCTTGCATCATGCATATACATCTCTTGAGCTAACGAAAAATAACCTTCAGAGGTTTGAGAGCTTTGTGAGCACTTTCTGAGCATTCCTCGTCTTGAATCAAGCTCCTGAAAATACTTCTTCATCCATCTTCGTCAACATCTAGTTTGACGTGTGAAGAGTGACTTGAAGGCATTTCAAGTCTGTGGTGTTCATCGTGGACTTGGTGAAAAATCAATCGCTGCAGAAGAAGATTGTGGAGGTGATCGGTGTGGTACAAGTAGAGAACTTTTTCCTAGTTGAGGATTCATTAGCATCGAAATAGTTGTAAGTTGTAACTTGTACCAGTACTGGTTCTCACTATTGTGCTTAATTGAAGTTGGACAAGATTTCGTTATTTTTTTCAAAAAAAAAAAAATCATTATTTCTTGCGGGATTGTTGTTTATTTATTTTGTCATGCAATTAATTATAGAGTACTTGCATTGAAATTGTTAAATGGTAATTACGTAGAGGACCTATTTACCCCTCTAGGTCCATTTGTCCATATCCACGCATCAAGGTTTTCTAGAAAGTATAAGGGATGATTGGTCAAAGGGTCTGAGGAGATCAATGAGACAACCAACTTCTTTGTAGAATACACAGTTTGGAACTAGCATGTCAACGAAGTTGAAAATTTATATCTTGTGGGCAGAAGCCAATGTTGATGACAAAAACATTGTACATTAAGTCCTTTACCACGGGCCTCATAACTACTTAGATTGCTCTTATAAATTAATAATAATAAAGGCAAAGGGAGCTAGGAAGCACGAACACTCTTGAAAGGTTACCATCCGTGTGTTCAACACGTGTTGGACACGTGTTGACCTATGTCTTGACTTTTTTTTAACTTTTTCTTTGCTGAGCACACTCCAGACACGCTCTGGACACGCGTGTCCATTTTTGGACACTTGTGAGACACGGTAGTAAGAACAGAACAGTCAAAGAAGAAGAAGGCGCAGTGGGCGACAGATGGGGCAACGACAACAACAGAAGAACAGTGGCAACAGCAGAGAAGAAGAAGAAGAAGAAGAAGAAGAAGAAGAAGAAGAAGACTTACCTGGTTTTTGCCCCTCTGCCTCCAAATCTGTCCCTACGCTTCTTTTTATTTTTATTTTTTGTCTTCTTTGCTTTTTTGTTTTGTTTTGTGTACACAGGACTGCAGCCGACCCCCCCTACCGGTGAATTGTAAAGTTTTCAAGCTCTTTTTTACTTGCTTTCCAGCATTGTAAACGTTGTAAATATTGTAAATGTTGTCTTTCAATCAATGAGAATGTCTATTTTTCAGTGCCATTTATTTTAATTCTGTGCAACCACTGTAAATTGTGGGGAGTGTTATAAAGGTTTGCTACTTGGCGAGCTTGCTAGAGAGGCATAGCAAGCGCTACACGTGGACGTTCCTAGCCGGTAACAGACATACATGACCCTCTAGGGTCGTCTCGTGACAGTTGCCGCTTCTTTTTTTTGCATAGTGTGTATATGTTGTGCCCTGATATCTAATGGGCCCATTTAATGGGCTATAGTTTGAAAATTGAAAGATTTTTTTGTTTTTCAAAATGATCTCTTAGGCCCAATTTAATAGACTGTTAAATGATGTAACATTGGGAGATGATCAATCAAAAAATAAATAAACCCAAAAGAACTAAATAACAGACTTTCTAAATTAAAATTACTTTAGTACTATTTTCATTGTTTATGAGTAAATAAATAACAAATAAAAAGATGTACAAAAAATAATTTATTACCATATAAAAATATTAAAAATTATATAATTTTGTCATGTTCCCACTGTGTTGTGTCTTATATTTTTTTAAATTTTCTGAGTCACCGTGTCAAACACGTGTCATGTCAGATACGTATATCCGTATCCGTATCCGTATCCGTATCCATGTGTGCACTTCTTAGAAGGGGAGTAAGAGAGGCCAATGGTGGTAAAGGCCTATCTTGTCTTATTTGTTTGTTACACCTGTTGTAATTAGGCTATATCAGAGGTTTACATGGAAAGCACTTCGTGGTCTACATCCTCAGAGATCTAAATTATTTGCATGCATTAGGTTGTTGCACTTATATTGGGAAAATTATTGAAAACATGTGCTGACAACGGAATCAACCAAATAAGATCTTACTAGTGGGAAAAAAAAATTCCAATATTTCATAGAAGGTTTGGACTCTTCCAAGTTAAATATAAATTTCGCAAAGGGGGGAAAGGCCTCTCAAATGCCCATCTCCATTTATGAGTGTATTCTTTGGGTCCTAAGCAGAGCCCAAAGACTCACTCCCTCGAGGCTCTCCTTTATGCTCTCTAAGTGGTTCAACAAATGTTTATTGACTATTATACTTCCCAGAGGATATACGGCCCTTAAAGTGATGCACTGATTGACGGAAAATAAATAACTCAAAAAAGATATAAGACTTAAAGACAGGTGCACCAGTTCCTTGTTCTTTCTTTGTTCTCTCTTCTTCTTCTTTTTAACCATTTCGGCTATTATTTAAAACTTCCAAAATTATTATGCACTTGAAATAGTAAAACCTACAATACTGTACATCTCAAGGTTTTTTCCTCATAAAAAAAATGAATGCATAGATGGAACACCAAATATTACCTTATAAACGGGTCCAAATCCACCCTCTCAAAGCTTATTTATACTCGAAAAGTTATTTGTGGCCGCTTTGATGTGTGCAAAACTAAACGCTTTGATTAGGAGACAATGGTTTTTTGCATGTTGCTGTTATCCTCATAACAAGAACTGTAAGAGATGAGTAATGTTAATTTCATCATTGTATAGTAGCACACACATTCATTAGTTGACAATTGATGGTGAACTCTCAAAATTCTTACGTTGTGTTTGGATCAAGAATTTGATGAGGAAAAAGGATATGAAATTACATCATATGTTTGATTTTTAGAGAAAGTAGAGAATAAAATAATATAAAATGAAAATAAGTAAGAAGTTAAAATCTCTTATTTTATTCTCTTTCCCTTTACTTTAATTTTCCTTTGATAAATTCGGGTTCCAAACTTAGTAAATAAGTAAGAATTTGGAATCTCCTATTTTATTCCCTTTCCCTCTGCTTTTCTTTTTACTTTACTTTTTCCTTAATAAATTCGGGTTCCAAACTTAGCAGTAGTAGTTACATTTCCATATTGTAGGGAGCATAATTATCAATAACAACTGCTTGCTTTGTTGGTCTCTGTATTCCTCTTGAGCTGCAAAGATAGGTTAGTGCATTAGTATGTGATATAAGGATGTTTAAGAGATTTTTGCCTTCAAATTTTTTGACACATATAATATTCTACTGGCCAAACAGAGTGCTGCAAACTCTCATGTGGTCCTACGAGGAAAAGGGTACATTCCAAAGAATGGAATAAACGCTCTGTTGCTTAAAATTACTATTTGATTCATGGTACTAATTGTGTTTCTTCTGGTTCAATAAACAGATTCACGCAAGGGAGCAGTCAGAAAGATTTTCATAAGGCAAGTCGACAGAGCTAATTGATTCTGCGTCTGTATGCAAATTTTACCTTATTATTGTATGGTGTTGAGATGAATATACAGAGCTTGAACAACTGGATGGGTAAACTATTGCTTACCTGCCTTTGAAAGCACCCAATTGTCGTCGTTGGGAACTTGCCATATTTTGTAATCAAGAAGCGCCTTCTCCTTTGCGTAAGAAGCCTTAGTTCTAATAGCCTCCACACCATCAAAACCGATCCAAAACGCTCCAATTTTGCAGTAATTTACTACGCAGTACACTGAAGCAGCTCCGTAACTTTTCATGTACCACTTGATATACTTATAGCTCGTGGATCCATCAGCCGTAATGGCGAGTCCTCTTGTAGGTGATCCAATTCTATTGTCTTCAGGGTTCACAAGTCTCCATGCATAGCCATGGTATGCTAAGCCCAGAACCATCTTAGTAGCTGGTAATCCTTTACTAATCCATTCCTATATACCATAATCAGTGTTTAACGTGCTTGAGGGGTCGTACAAAGCAGCATGGGCACCTGTAAAATTTTCCCTCGAAGGCAGGTGATAGTCATATGATATAATATGTACCCAGTCGAAGTTCTTTCTAATCGAGTCAACTGGTAGAATTGTGGAATCCAGCGCAGGCAAGTAATGACCTGCCATTGTCAAGATGAGTCGTGGTCGGCTGGAGTTCTTTGATTCAGAGTTTATGGCAGCTCGCCACTCCTCGAAGAGAGTTCCCATGTTGGTCATGTTGGCGGCCATGCCTGGTGAAACACAACAAAGGTCCAGGCCTTGAAAGCCATAGAGCCTGGCTGTTTGTATTGAAGATTCAATGAAAGAGCCTCTGTGAGAAGCTTGGCTAACCATTGAAGAGAAGACTGAAGAATTTGCATCTCCAGCCCAGATGGACAAAAGGGTTGTAATCCATGGATTCTTTTGCTTGGCGACGGTGGTGAAGTTCATCAGAGGAGGAGATAGAGAGCTTATAGGTGGAAGAGTTCATCTGTGCAAAAGCACATGTAAGGTGAGTAAACAGAGTTGAATATATGTCGGGAATAGGGAATTCGCTACCTGAATACCAATAACCTGCTTTGATTCAGTTATGTGCCTCTGAAGAACTCACTTCTGAAAGAAGAAAGAGGAGGGTGATGATTTTGGACAACATTGAATATAGAAATATAGCTCATGCTTTGTGGGTTCAGTAAACTATATATCTAGCAACTTGAGGACTGGAAATGAATATCAAATTATTGATTCGAGATGATCTCTCTTTCTCTCTCTCTCTTCTTTACTCTACTTTTCTAGCGTGCTGATCGATATATATGGAGAAAACAAGAATATGTTTGGAATCCTTTGCAAAATTTTTGTTTTCATTTTTATTTTTCTTGTTTCTAAAGCAAAAACAGTAAAAAGTAGGGTCGATTGATAACGTTATTAGTTCTTTTTTTTTTTTTTGTTTACTTTTATAATTAGTTTTTTATGTTATGTTTTTATTTTCTTATAAAAAAAACAAGAACAAAAAACTTGTTTGGTAACCAAAATAACAATATAAGTATTATGTTGTGTTATTATTTTTATATTGTAAAATAATATTTGTGTATATTAATTGTTGTTATTACTTGTATATTATAAAATAATATTATATATATTCAAAATACCTCATAAAGAAGCTTCAAGGAAGCTTCCTTCATCTTCCACATAATTCCTCCTTTCCTCTCTTATCTCTCCTACTTTCCTCTGATTTTCACATTGTTGTCAATTTTGAATGAGAAATAGTTTTTGAAAACTCAAAAAAGAAACTAACTTCTAAAAATGTGTGCTTTCAGATTACTTTTTCGAAAGCAGTTTTAGAAATAGTTTGTCAAGCAAGTTTTCCTTGTCAGTTTTCATATTCCTTTTTTCTATCTGTTTTTTAAGAGTAAACATAATATTTGGAAGTAAAATTGGCAAAAGTACATTTAGTCCATGCTAGTGTGGAAGCATGGGTTGAACAGATATTATGGGTTAGGTTGCGAAGTCATCTCTCTCTCTCTCTCTCTCTCTCTCTCTCTCTCTCTCTCTCGAAAAGTGAAGATGTCCAAGACTTTTCCATGAAAGTCCATATTTGCCAAATAATGAGTTGATTCAAACCAATTTGGTCACGACAGTTCCCATTCAGTGACCTTTGATCACTTGCAATCCTTATGGTCAATAAAGACTCCAACCCAACTTAGCAATGTTTCATATGTTTTGGTCCATAGAGCAATCAAACAATGAGCAATTCTATTCTGTGAAAACAACCTGTAGAATTTTATGGACTGGGCTGGCCCAAACTTCTCAATACCAATAATATAGTAGTCATGCATCCAAATTAAGGATATTTTGGGTTGAAACGAGAGACGGCTATGCCGATGACCCGCTAAGCCCGTCAATCATTTATAGAACTTGAGTTTTTTTAAGACCCAATTATGTTTAATGAGCGGACTTGAGAATTTTGTTTCAAGCTTATCTTGGCCCAACTCAAAATTTATGCAAAATAATACATTTATATATTGTTATATATATGAAAAACCAATATAATTATTATTCAGCTTTCTAAGCTAGCTCTTTATGTAAGACCCTTTTTTATTTCGATTAATCTTTGTGAGGATATATATTTGTGTTTATGCATATAATATATCTCTCTCATAGCGATGAGTTTCATCCCCATTTTTGTTTGGCTACAATGAGAATAGAAACCACAGCAATTAAAACCAAAACAAAAGATAAAGTAAAAAAATGAAAAAATCCTAAGAATTTAAAGCTTCAATTAACACCATGCAATCTGTCAAAAAGATATGTTTGGCTGCAGTAATAAATGTGTACTGTGCTATCGGCCCTTTGAATGGCACCGTTTTTGGGTCATGGACCCATCCAACTTGGCTATTTCCACTAATGTCTAATCCCAAGGCTAAGCATCCAATGTCTGGAATGTGGATTCTATTCATTCCATTAAATAGAGAGTTAACAGGTCATTAAAATAAAAGAAACGAAATGAGGAAAACTTAACTAGGGATTTCAAACTGTTTGCTGTTATATAAAATAAAAATATTTTTTTATTGCCATTAATGCAATTTTTGCATTGATTATGCCACATCTTGTCCATTAATTTTGAGTTTTTAGCGATATATCAACTCTCCATGGGGGGATCCTGATCAAGCGTAAACTCATCTAATATATTAATTTCTATGCATGATCAGCAAGGGCATATAAAATCTAGATTGCCTATTTCTTAATTAAACTTCAAAATGCATGAATGGTGGGGATGGACTAAAACCAAACTTATCTAATATTCAAAACTTGTAAACATTCTTATGTAAAGTTGTCATTAATTATAGACCCCAAATTGTCTTAAGCCACCCTATCCGCTTACTTTCTCATCCCAGTATGCAGAACCCTAAAGTCATGCCTGATTATTTATTTTTCGGTGTTTTCTCATCTCTCCCTCACATTACTACTATCTCTCCTAATCTCAAACTCTCATTGCTCTTGGCTAACAAGTCAATCCTAGAATTTTCATAAGTTTACTTGTTACAGACAAGCCCCATAAATCCTAATCCCCTACACATATTAGGTTTCTTAGTGGGTATCAATCTCCACGATCCAAACACAGGTACAATCCAATAATTATATTGGCCAACAAAATACAAAAACACACCCAACAATTTATTTATACACAACTTCCACTTCTTTTTTTTTGGGTATGTTATAGACATGAAATCAACAAACAATTTTGAGCGGGTAGAAATGGCCTTTTGAGGTGTCGTATTGGCAGTTCGCTTTGTCCCAAATGGAAGTGGGTTTGGACATAGACCACTAGAGCCACTTACATTCATGTTGATATTGTTTTGATCCCCTTTCATGTCGTGTATCGGGAAGCTTATGACGGCCGTTGTGATTTTAATATTTCTGAAACTCGGCATGCAGCGAATTGATTGGTGATATCATATGATAATCTTGTGGGTTTTATGCAACGTGTTCAATGCTTACTCGCATAACTAGCGAGATTGGCTTGAGCTTACATGAACTTAAAGCATATGATACTAAACTGGTTTAGCGCATAACTAAAATATTAGAAGAAAATAAGAGAAAATAAATACGACAAACATAAACTTTCAATGGCAAAGGTTAAGTTAATTAAGAGGCTATTAACCTTACATTTGCAAATGGCTTAACATTTATATATATACAGGTATAGGACAAAGGCAAATGATATATGCATAGTTTAAAATTGAGTCCTTGGCGAGCACAGGGTTTGTGAGAGGTTTGCAAGCACAGGGATTGTGATGATAAAACCTCTCACACAGCTAGCATGCATCTCATGATCAAATGGCCTTCTTTTCAAATGGAAATATTATGATAGACAAATGACCAATAAATATAAGTGAATGAAATTCATTTGTTCAACTTAAAGAATTTCATCGCAAAATTTTCCTCCACAATCTCTATTTTGAAAGTAGGTGTAAAAAAGTCAACTTTCTTAACCTCTCGCTTCGACTGTTAAAGGATCGTGTTTGTGGTGTTATTGGTAATTCAACCTTTCACATTTCTTTGTTCTTCACATGCAGGAAAACAATTCACATGTACTTATGTTTAAGATTGAACTATTGGTGGGAATTAAAAAAAGGTTTTTGTACTATTGTATTTCTATTGCATTCTTTTGTTGGTAGAGAGTCTAAACCTTATAAATTTATTGAAAACGTTTTGTAAAACCCTAAAATCATAGGACGATATAAGAATAACAAGTGAAAAATATATATTTTTAGGTCATAGGTTTTGGTACCCAGTGTGTCCCATCTGTGAAGTAAGCAACACGAACTTTTTCTCTACTTGACTCAATTGGGTCAAGCTAATCCGATGTTACTGCAAGCAAAGGCAACTGCCCAACAAGGACGGATTGGTTTTCACGGTGTTCAATGATATTTCACATCAACTTAAGCAATAGTGTGAGATCTAAGTGTTCGGTTAGAGACAATTGATGTACTCCGTTCTTTAGCCTCTTAGAAAGAATCTATGGCGCTGTTTGTTTACAATTATTGAAAATTGGTCTCGAAAATCAGTTTTCGAAAACTGTTCTCGGAGATGGTTTCAGAAACAGAATTGCGTTTGGTATATGCATTCAGAAACTGGTTTTTGAAATCGAAACCAACGAAAATGTGTTTGGCTAAGAATTTTCATAAAATAAAAAAATTTCACAAAAATAAAAAAAATTAAAAGCACACATTTCATCAAACATATTCACCCGTGAATAACTTGAAACAAGGTTTAGATATTGCAAATTATATAAAATTCTTCACGTGCTTCATACAGAACTGCATTTGGAAGGTAAATCATGCAATCTTAGAATACTATGGAATATTAAATGCATGGCTAGTTAAGGAATAAAATAACATACATGCTCCAAGTTTTATTAGCACAAAAAAAGTAATAATATCTTAATAAGTGGCATAGTCATTAATACTAACAAAAGTACATTCCAATTCGAATAAGTTCTACATATTGTTATTATAAGCTGCCCACATGGAGTCCGCGATACTTTCTCGAACTTGAGCCATGAAGGCTATTTGTGCTTGAGGCAAGTCGGGAACTATTTGTTGTGTCTCACCTCCTTCCTCATCTGCATCTTCCATATCTTCATCCTGGTATGCATTGAAAAACACATCCCTTTGTGCTTGCATGCGAATCCAATTGTGAACTGCACAACATGCAGTCACTATTGGTCCTTGTCGTACAGGCTTGTAATTAGGCATAAGTTTAAGTATTGGAAATCGAGCCTTCAAAACTCTAAAACATCTTTCAATCACATTCGTTAAAGAAGAGTGTCCATAGTTAAATATTTCCTTACGACGTCGTGGGCCTCTACCTCTACCACGATAGTCACGCAAGTGATATCGCTCCGTGCAAAAAAGGATAGGAAGCCAGGCATATTTGTGTACCTTGCATCGACAACGTAGTATTTACCTAGTTCATATGAATCATATAAATTGTTAGTAACAAATATGTAAGCCTATATGATTACATGAAGCGCTATTACTAGCTTAAACAAAAATATTGACCTTGTGGCGGGTGTGGAAATGACAATGACCCTCTTGTAATAGCTTCTAAAAATACTCTTGAATCATTAACACTGCCTTCCCAACCAGCGTAAACAAAAGTAAACTTCATGTCAAAAGAACAAGCTACCATTACATTTTGGGTTATTGAAACCTTTCGACCACGAAATACTGTTTACTTTATTATGGGTGCCCAAGCAGCAATATGAGTCCCATCTATTGCCCCAATATAATCCTACATCATCAATTGTAAGTATTAAAATATATAACTACAATATGTCCAAGTATTACAATTAGTTTGCACTTACCTTAAACCATGGGTAATACTTGGGATTGTGTAGTATTTCTGCTGGTATTTGGTTTAGGTTAGGAGGTTGAATCACAACGGTCCCCAGATTAGCTAATGCACGCATCATTATTTTAAAATGTCTATTAATTGTCTCAGTTGAGAGTTGAAACCTGTCAGCAGCTGATCTATGCCTTTTGTTGTGACCTGTGATGTATAGGAATATTGCTAAAGATTCCTCAACTGACAAGTGCATATTGTTGAATTGAATTAGGTTTCGATTAACCAACTCAGCTACTAGAAAGGTAAATGTATGTGCATCCATGCACAACATATCATATATTGTCTGCGGATGCCCATGTATTAACCCGAATGTGTGCTCATACCCTGACAAGTGAGATGTTCTCTGGGGTTCTTTTCCTATGAAGTCAGAAAAATTACAAGCTATTTCATGTGCCATTACGTAATCAAGTTTGTCATCAACCATGTCACTGTCCTCACTTGAGTCACTATTTTCATCCCTAGCTTGGCTTGAGGACATTCTATACATACATACCAACACATACAATTTAAAGAAAAATTACTCAGATTCAATTTAATGAAAGTCTTCTTAGATGTAACTGAGAACCACTTCATTAACTATGGTAGATGAATGCAATTTATGTAAGTCTTGTAGCATATTAATTGTGACAGATGTATGTCCACTCCAGTAACTACGAGAAATAAATGTAACTCCAATTTTTAAATAGATGTCCACTCTTTTACCAATGGCCAGTGGAAGAATAATTCCTAAAGTTGGCAGAAGAGTATAATAAATACCTATGGCAGATGAGTTAGTTTGAATATAAAAGAATATACAAGCATATCATAAATAAAGTGGAACCACTACAATGAATGGAGCAATGCATCCATTAAAGAATATAAAAATGTTTTGAGTGGAACCACTTAGAAAATTATAGTAGTCCATGTTGTTGGGTCTATTCATTGAAAAAGGTTCTAAGTGGTTCTCATGAGCATCATTTAAATAGCATCATTGAAAAATATCCTAAAGTGCTTGAATAAATAATATCATCCATCAAGAGATCCATCAAACACGTTCCATGTGAATCATAATACAGCAATATGAAGGAAAGTAGACAAAGATAAAACCAACAACACATAATATCCGATAATATCTTAATATATTAAAGCACATCATAGGTACATGGTGATCAGCCCATATTCCATACCTAATAGATTACATATTGTCGCGCCCCGATTTTTGGGTCCAGGGTCCAAGGTCCTTTCGGCTTGGAGACAAAAGCACAGAACTCTGTCACTAGAACTCGTCCTCCTAGAAGGGCAAGTGCAACTAAGTTTGAATTGAAAATTAGTTTGATTAAGGGCTTTTTAGAAAAATAGGAGTCGCCACCTAACTTGATTAAGGTGAGTTAGGGCACCTAAAACTAAGTGTTAATCTGAAGATTAAACTTAGGATTTTTGAAAAAGATTTTAAAAATTCCCTCAAGAGAAAGTTTTTAAGAAAATAGGTTATTTGGCAATTTTTGGAAAGATTTAAACCCTTTTGGAAAATAATTCAATTTTGGTCTTTCGAAAACAGAAATCTATGGTCTGAGGGTTGGTTATGTGTAGGGAAGATATCCTAAGATCATCACCCTACCCCGCCCTTTTGGTACCTACATGTCTAATCACCCTTTTGTTCACTCCCTAGAATAACTAGTTACCATTGCCCACTTAATATCCACTTTAGAACTTTGAAAAATGGGTTGAGTCATCACTTTTCGGATGAATGATGCATGATGTAAGTTTTTGGGAAGAAGTTTGAAAACATGGGAGTTTGAAAGGGTTTAAGATAGAAACTTTGAATTGATAGGAACTTTTGAAAAATGGACTGGAGTTGAAATGAAAGTTATGACCGCACCATTTTAGGTTGCATACGTATCTCATTTGGCGAGAATCAGGTCATTCGTAATTCGGGCAAGAGCCCAATGGAAAATAGGAGCATTAAGGCCTTTAGAAAGTTTTGAAGACACTTTGAGGTCTTTGGAAAGCGAAAACTTGGGAATTTTGATTTGAAATCGGGTAGTGGAGTGTTTTGAAACAGAACTTTGGAACTTTTGATAAGGGGTTTTGAAATGTATTTAGAATAACTCAAGGGAGTTTTGGAAATGATTTGAGATAACTCAAGAGAGTTTTGAAAATGTCTTGAAGTCTTGTTTGGAAACTTAGGAGGTAAGATTTTGGAATGTTAAAAATTTTTCGAAAATGGTTTTTGAATGCGCCTAGGACTTTGGAATTCTAATATGGACAAACTTAGAGGTTGTTCTTGATATATCACCTTCCCTTGGAATCCCCAACCATGAGAAGGATAGGGACACTTTAGGGTTGTAAATTCTTGAAAGCATTTTTAAATATAAAGTGTAGGAGTATTTGGAAAGGTTGTGGAGTTGGTTTTTAAAATCTTAAGAGAGTAGGAGACTTTGGAAAAATGGGTTACAAGAGTAATTTTGAGAGATTATTCAAAAGGGGTTCATGAGTTGGAATCTTGATGCATACTAACCTTGGTTGAGTTGGCCCAAAGGTGAAAGGCGACCTAAGGTTAACTAACTTGGGTTAGGTTAACATAGGGTTAAGATGACCTAGGGTTGATCAACTAAGGTTTGGTTAACCTAGGGTTAGGGTGACCTAGGGTTAACTAACTAGGGTTTGGTAACTAGGGTCAAGTTAACTTAGGATTGGGTAACTAGGGTCAAGTTAACCTAGGGTTAGATAACTAGGGCTAAGTTAACCTAGGGTTAGATAACTAGGGTCGAGTTAACCTAGGGTCGGGTAACTAGGGTCGAGTTAACCTAGGATTGGGTAACTAAGGTCAAGTTAACCTAAGGTTGGACAACTAGGGCCAAGTTAACCTAGGGTTGGATAACTAGGGTCAAGTTAATCTAGGGTTCAATAACTAGGGTCAAATTAACCTAGGGTTGAATTGTAAGATAGTTTTGGAAGGTGATTTGATGCATTTTTGAAAGAGTTTTTGAAAAACAAATCATGTTATGCAAAGGACTTTGGTAGACTACCTTTTTAAAGATTATTTCCATAAAAATTTGACTCTAGCCAAGAATATGGTTTATATGGTTGATGCTTGAAAACCATTCCAAAGAAAGTTTTCTTAAGGCCATTATAACCTTTATCTTGACAAGAATATGGGCTTCAAGAATCAACACAATGGTGACAACCCTTGGAAAACCATTTAATTCAAAGATAGAGAGAATGAATCTTTGAAAATCATTTTTAAGAAAAAGGTTTTGACAACCATTTTTAAAGGAAACCATTTCAACAAGTTAGGGTTTCTATGGCCAATGTAAAAGGGAGGCCACTCAAGAGAGGGTTCCATGGGTCATTTTAACCACTAAACTTGAAAGAATGGAAACCTTAGAAATCAAGGAGTTTGAAAAACACTTGTGTGCAAGAATAAGAAGAGAAGAGAACCATTCTAACAATTTAGGGTTCCTATAGCCAATATACAAGGGAAACCACTCAAGAGAGGGTTCCATGGGGCCATTTCAACCACTAAACTTGAGAGAATAGAAACCTTGGAAAATAGAGAGTTTGAACATAACTTTTATACAAGTTGAAATGCAATGATGCAAAAGTGTGAGTTAGAGGTTAATGGGGGGTTTTCTAAGACATGATTTTTAAGGTTTCATCCTAAACTTCAAGGGACCAACTCTTAGAACCATTTTGAGAGGAATATGGAGCTTGAAAGTGGCATGAAAATAAGATTAATGCAAACTTTGTAGAACATGATTATAAACATAAAAATGAAGCCAAGCACATAAGACATGATCAAGATAGCAAAATGCAAGGGGGTCATGAATACATACAAGGTTTTAGGCTACACCACATAATCAAGGGGCTCCTAGGCCATACCATCTTAAAGTAGGCTAGTAAGAGATCCCCCTACACGGTGGCTCCTACTAGCTTTCCTCTAGGCATGAACTAAGAGCCCTCTTGGCTCAAGCATGCAAGAAAGGGGGGAAGATGGGAATTAAATTAGATAATAGCCTAAGTAGGCTAGGAGGGAGAAGAGAAGAGTGGGGAAAGACAAAAATGTAAAAGAAATACCACCTTTTGCCTTCAATACACTTGTAGACTTCTATGGATGCCTTAAATTGAACTTGAATGGCTTCAAGCAGGCTTGAGGGGATGGAAGGTGATGTTTAATGGTGTATAGGGCTATGTAAGTGAAGTGTATGGGTTAGAGAGAGGTGGTATTTAACCTAAGTGTTGGAGGAGTGGAATATACGTAGAGATTCAAGGTTCTGGAGCAGTTTCAGCAGAGCTTCGCATTAATTTTTGGTCTTCCAATATCCAAAGGGGAGGCTGGTATTTATAAGAAATCTAGGACAAGCCTGGCGCATGTGTTACCTACGCCTGGCCAAAATTGACTCTAGCGTATATAGCACATGCGTCAGTACTGCTCCAATACCAGAATGCC
The DNA here is from genome assembly GCA_033060915.1 of Euryodendron excelsum. NCBI lineage: Eukaryota > Viridiplantae > Streptophyta > Magnoliopsida > Ericales > Pentaphylacaceae > Euryodendron > Euryodendron excelsum. The sequence continues at coordinate 6,008,022 of CM065381.1, read as the reverse complement.
ACGTGGCACCCATTGTACTGGCTAAATCCAGATGGTTGATCAAACTTTAGTCAATTTGATCAAAATCTGGGTGCATGTAGCTTACATTCCATCACTGAGAATGTTCATTTAAACTTTGCCTCAATAATTAAGCCAACCGAAAAGGTTTTGGGGGAATCGGTTGCACCCATGATGTTCTCTTAGGATTTCTCGTGAACTTTCATGTTTTCAAGAAGTTGGAATAATGTTTAAAAGTGTGGGATATCATATCAAAAAACGTGCATAAAATGGCATCTTTGCAGAGCGTCTGTGATATGCTCCATAGGGGTTTGAAAGTAGCTGTTTTTGTATCGCATGATCAAGGCCTTCGGAAAGTGATCTTTTCGATCGGATTGTTATGATGGAAAGTACTCTAGAAGTACTTTCGAGAATTCCTTAATTTACGCATTTCTCAAGTCGTTTGACGGTGCGTTTTAATCAAGAAATTGGAGAAAAAGTCAACCTCGGCGGAGCATCTACAAGACGCTCCAGGGGTTGCCGAAAGTTATACTTTTCAAGCCATACGATGAGGAGCTTCAGGAAGCGATCTATCCGATCGAGCCGTATCGATGGAAAGATCTACAAACGAGCTTTTAGGAATTTTCTAGTTTACGCATTTCTCAAGTTATTTAACGACGCGTTATAACCAGTGAATCGGGAGAAAATGCAATTTAGGCAGAGCGTTTGTGAGATGCTCCAAGGAACTTTTATCGAGTCGTGGGTGTTTAACATCGTAAGGTCTTCCTTAGGTTAAACAGAGGTGTATGGCCAGGACCGCTGTTCAGTAACCTAGGACCGGTGTTGTTTTGGGGGGGCATTCGGGTCGCTAGGGGCAAAATAGTCATTTTGGCTGATTTTGGCTAAAAATGGTCAGAAATGGATCAGGATGTCATGTTAAGCGTGTCGGGTCGTTCAGGGATATTTTTAGGAGAGTCTTTTACCGTTCGATGGAGTTTGTGCAGTGCTGGGGTATTTAAGGGCAAAACGGTCATTTTGACCGAAGTTAACCGGAATAGGACCAGAATTGGGCTAAATGGTGTGCAGAGTACGCCTAAGTGTTTAGTAGCATTTTGGAAGGGTGGACTTACCGTTTTGAGATATTTTGAACTTTTCCAAAACATGTCTGGAGGCCCAAGGGGCAGGTTTAGTCATTTTTCACCTAGTCGGGCTAGCAGGTGCCAGTGTTAACCTAGGTGTTGGTTCTTGAGACCACCCGGTCCCAAAAAAATACCTGTGCGGTGTTGGTCCCTAAGAACGTCTGGTCTCAGAGAGCTACCTGTAGGGTAGTGTTGGTTTCTAAGAACGCTTGATTTCAGAAAGCTACATGTGAGGGTGGTGTTAGTCTCCAAGAACTACCGAATGACGAACATTCTACATTGGCCGGCTAGCAGGTGCCAGAAGTGAACCGTCTGAAATTTGATAGGGTGTTGGTCCCCGAGATCGCCCGATCTCGGGAAGCTACCCGGATGGCGTTGGTTTTCGTGACCGCTTGGTCCCGAAAAGCTGCCTGGAATGATGTTTACGGCTTTATTTGGGCTTTGTGGGCTCGGGAAGCGACTGGTTGGCTGGATTGAAGTTTGAAAGGCTTGTCTTGAGCTCGCATGTGTTACGATGTTTGAGAATTGGATCCAGTCGAGCCGGAGATTGCCAAGCATGCAAAAATAAGGTGCTTACACATACTTTAACTGATGCCTAATAATATCCGATAAATGGCACACTGTGTACCATCTAATATAACAAAAAAAAAAAAGTCCCCATGTCAAGAGGACCATAGAAGCAGATAAAGACACAGTGTCACCACCATAACAGAACCACAAAACTAAAACCATAACAGAACCACATAACAACAAGTACATCATAGTGAGTCCACCCAATGCTTCTTCCCAATCATAGGCATCTTCATAAATATTTTTCGCCACGGGCTATCAATGAATGCATGACATGCCTTCACATAACGATCTATGTACAACCCCTCCATTGCACCCACCACTTCCATACACTCGTCAATCAAGTATGGATCAGTTTTTGAACTACAAGCTTCATTGTTGGGGTTGGGGTTAGGATTATTCTTCTTTTCATAGTACTCTCCACGTGCTTTTGAGGCAAATGTCGATGCCTCAAATGCACTTTCCATCTTAGAGGATTTGCTTTCTTTCTTAGACTTGGGTCCCTCAAAGCCTGTACTATCCCGACGACGACGCTCCCCTGACTTAGCATTTGAAAGGGTAATTTGAGGCTCATCATGCAATCTTGTTTAAGGGTTGACATGAACAACCCCATTCATGAAGCGTTCTTCCATCTCTTGTTCCTCTTTTAAGGTAGGTACAGTTTGGGTGGAGGCACGAGACAATGCACCAGTAGCAGATGATTTGTTAAAGATCACGCCTAGCAGAGTATAGTGTTGTAATCCCTTTCTTTTAAATTGTTTGGCATTTGGGTGGCTCTACAAATAATTAAAATAATAATTAATTTTAATGACATAGGTTCTAATAGGTCACAAATAAATGGCAAAGGTAGTGGTGGGATTACCATTAGATAGTTATACCAAACATCATCAGGTGCGGTAACAGTGTTTGTCGATTCATCCCATCCAAACCCAATATGGTCTATAAGCTGGGCAAACTCTCTGTGTTTATGCCTCAACCTATTGTATTTCTGGTGGAGTTTGGTAGGTGTGAATCGAATCCCCGTCTGCTTAAACAATGTATCGTCAAACATTTGCCACATCCTCGTAGAAAACTTGGATGTTTGCATTTCATTTGTTTCTACCTCTTAGAGCATTAGCATAATGAAGGCTTCATCAACCTTTGGAGGCCATTGTTTAGCACCATCAATATCATCAACACCATTTGCCATCTATTTATAAAATAGCATATCAAAACTAGTCTTAGAGTATGGATATCCTAGGCTGTGTTTTTCCCCAAAAATTTCATAACAAAACAAATTCTCAAAAAATCACATGAGTGTAGAAGCAGATCTGTTTTAAGAGAATTTGGTAGAGCAATATACTAACCATCTACAGTGGAAAAAATTGAAACCTGGACTTTGAAAAGAAGGTCAAACAATTATAGAAACCCTAACTCATAAGCACAAAAGTATGCACATAGATATAGATTCATGGCAGAAGTACCCAAAATATACAGAAAGCTGTACATATAACATGAAAATAGTATAGATCTATTAGATCGTAACTTATGAAGCATATAATCACAAAATCAAGAACCACAAAAGTTAGATCCATAGCTTATGAAGCATATAAACATGCAATCAATAACCAAAAAATTTATAGGAAACCCAGTAAGCCTTCGTGACAGATTTTCAGACCTGAGGTGTTTAGGAAAGCTTCAAGGGATACTCTGACGAGCCACACGATGATTCGTCGCACAACATGACTGGCCTCTTCCTCTTTCTGGTACTGAAAGCCGTTGCTACGAGTAGGAGAGGTGACTTTCAGATGGCTAGTTGGAGCTTCAATTTATCGATGAAGATGAATGGTATAGTAGGTGGGTGATTTGACAGAGAAACGTGGGACTTAAATTGTGCATTTAAATATACAGTGAATGTATCCCCGTGTTTTCAAATATCCCAGAGATTGGTCTTAAAACCACTGGAAACATTTTTTATCTGGTCTCCGTGTTTTCTCTTTTTAGGGTCCAGTTTCCACATAACTAAACATGAAACCAACTACCAAATATAGTCCCACGAACCAAAACCACCGAAACCAGAAACGAATAACATAACCAAACTGCTCCTATGTATCGCGTTTTCTTGTTACAAAAAATTGATGTCTTTTATTTTTTAGAATAATGCTAAAAAATTCATACGTGACAATTTAGTGCTGACCTTAGTTCTGCCACACATTAAAATTGTGTTGTTAATCTACTTAAACTCTTCATAAATTCTATACACCATTCATGAAATTATTATATCTATAAAAAATATACAAATAAAAAATATAAATATAAATAAGTTGCCAAATGATATTTTGTTACATACATAAGGGGCGCGGTTTTGCTGTAGTCTCCAAACGTGCGGTCAGTCCGGTCGATGACTTGGTCCGGTGACTATTTGCTACAGTCTCCTCAATTAATGACTTTCCTGTTCCAAGTTCCAACCTCTCTCTCCTCTCTTCTCATTCAATTTTTCTTTTTTCTCTCTCTACTTATATATATTTTTTGGGTATTTTTCTTCACAACTTTTTGGGTGTTTTGCTTTACATTTTTTGAATTAGTGTGGTTTGAAGGTTTTGGCATGAGGCTTTTCACCGGAGAGGGGGCAAAGAAGCCTAAGCAGACCAACCATCGTCGTCGCAGTCTCTGCAAGTGAGGGGTATAGAAATTGTTTCATTTAGGCATGGACTCTTTTTTTTAAGACTATATTTTCAGCGAAAGTGTCTTTAGACCTTTTTCTCCCATCCTGTTATGGTATAATCTGTCACTTATATAACAATCTATAAACACACGAGCTATATACAATAGCAATACATCACGTTATGTTAACTTTTGGAATTATGATATATTATTTCGACCTTTGATGCACTTGATAAGAGTAACTATAGTGAAATAGAACCCTCATCACCAAAACTATATGAGATTTAGAATCAACCACTAGTTATCAATCGACCATAAGCTTGTAACATCATATCTGTCATTGAAATGCAGGTGCAGGCTTTTAGTTTTCCTTGTGTTTTCCTTTTGAGTGAGAAAAGATAGAAGAAAGAAAAAGAGTGTACGTTGGAATTGGGAAAGGGGAAGCTATTACCGAGATGTGGAAAAACCTAAAAAAGTTACGATAGAGAGAGTTGGGCAGTAGGTTAGATGTGGGTCATGCTCTTAGTGCCACGCGACAAATAGTCACTGGACCAAGTCATCGACATGACCTACTGCACATTTGGAGACAACAACAAAACCATGCCCATACACAAGGCAGTAAGAATTTCTATAACTGAGATTGGAGGAAATCTATATCCTTAAATCTGAAGCCAACCCATCAGTAAAAAAAGAAATAAAGGAATGAGATGTATCAAACTCAACTAGAGGCTTTAAGCCTCCTTAATGTTTCCTATTATGTTTCACAAAGTATTTTTATTACAAAATAATGTAGTTTTTGCACACAGCAGATTTGGCTTTATCCTGTCCACTGATTTTGGCCTTTAGCGACGTGTCAACTATGAGATCCTACTTTGTTTAGCATGTTTTAATGATAACATGTTATGTGAGGATTGATTTATTTTAAGCATGATTAATTAGCCCAATTAATCGTTATGTTTAACTTAATGTTAATGATAATTAACTATCATAAACTTTCTTAATCATGCTAATCATGTGGATTAGTGGTATATGGTGAAGCAAGGAGGTATTAGATGGGAGGTTAACCTCAAGCCACTAAATGTGTGCTTCATTACACGTAAGGTGTATGCATAAGGTGTGTGTGTAAGGTGTATACTTCATTAGCATTGTGTGTGTGTGACATGTATGTAGATAGATACGTGTTGTATCTATAGTTGGCTTCAAGTCAAGGGAAGAGAGAGGAGAGAAGTGCTTGTGTAGTAACTTGTGTTTGGCAAAAGAGAAAGTGAGAGAAAAAGAGAGAAAAAGGAGAGGAGAAAAAGAGAAGGAGATGAAATTGAAGAAGGAAGTTGTGCATCTATTGCTTGAGGTGAGGAATCTCAAGTTTATGATTGTTTCATTGTAAAAGACTTATCATGTCTTAGAATTGAGAATTGAAGTTCAAGAGGTTGGAATTCAAGGAGGAAACCTAGGATTGCTCATGATGTTCATGTTCTAATGTTTGGAAGTCTTGTTTGAGGCTTTAGAACTTCATTCTAGGCTTTAGAGGGCTTAGAATTGTGTTGGGATAGCAAGGAAAATCTAAAACTATGTTTTGAAAACACCAATTCCAGACCAAAAGAGGGGAAGGGCGCACAAGCACAGTGGAGGGTGCCCACTGGCGCAATCCACTAGCTAAAGGGCGCTAGGGCGCTCCAGGAGTGCGCATACTGGCATAGTCCCCTGGCCAGGGGTGCCAGTAGGGCACACTAGTGCAGGTCCCTTAGCTGGTTTGGCCAATTTGACATCCGTTTTGCATTTAATCTTCTTATGTTGCATTAGGAATGGTTTAACACTTCTAATTGAGTTCCTAATGTGTCATTGATGTATTATTTTTTATATTTGAGCATCATAAGTAATGAACATGTATTGATTATGCATATGTTTTATAAGTTTGACGTGATGGTATGTAATAGATTTGGAAACGGATAAAGACACTCCAATTCCACCGAAGGAGTGAATTAATCTTACTTTCTACAGCGGATTGAGGTGGGGAGGTTTAAGATATTCTCACTCTTATTGAATTGAATATCTTATTATCCATGTTGGTGTTGATTGTTAGATTATAAGGTAGCATTGCATATAACATACATTGTGTGCATATCTTGTATTGTACGGAGAAAGTTTAGTCGATATGGGACTAACCTAAGGCTGAGTCAATGTGGGACTAACCTAAAGAGTGTCGATGTGGGACATTCTTAGATAACAAGTCATTGATATATTATACCAATGTTATCAAAACAGCGCGCTCATGTGTGGTGATATTAAACATTATATAAAAAAAAAGTATTGCATCACATAAGACACTTCTCATTGATGATGGTGGATTATCTAATAGTGGTTGATTCAGTATTTATCTTATATTCATTCTTTACAAGTTTGATTATTTTAGTGAGCAAGTTGATCCACACAAATTATTTTCCAGGTAAGATGAAAGAAGTCCAGTCCACTGCTGTTGGTATTGAGTTGATGAGCTGTGGAGAGCTCTACTTGTTGAGTCGTAGATTTGTATATGTTGTACTTTGGATGAGAGTTTTTTGGAGTTTGTTACATTATGGTTTTTAAATATTTATGAGTTTGGATTAAAAGCCTTCGTTATATATGTATGGTGATTGATTACACCCTAAAAGTGTAATCATAGGCTCTTAATCCGCACTTTGTTAGATTTATATTAGTGTTAATTTCCTTATTTTAGTTAGATATTTATTTGATTATGTTTTGTGTGTACTTTGTAGGTTATATAAGCTAATAAAGGCAAAAAGAAAGCAAGAATAATCAAAGCGGGTTCAAGGCGAATAATTTGTTCATGAAAATTCAGACCTGTCTCAGTATTTGGGCCATATCTTTTTACTCCGATGTCTGATTGAGCTGATTTTTGTGCCATTGGAAAGAAGACTTCAAGAGCTACAATTTGTCCTCTAATGTGCATCGGCTGAATCGGCCTCTAAAGTGGTCAAAATCAAGCTTCAAGGTGGAGGAATGAATAGTAACCGATCGAATGGCTTGGCAAACTTCAGAGAGGGTGATTTACCGATCGATCGGCCGATCGATCGGGTGAACAGTAACCCGATCGATCGGTGAACAGTGACCGATCAATCGGCCGATCGATCGGTGAACAGTGCCCGTGAACAGTAAAAACAGTTTTTTACCGATCGAACGCTCCAATTGCCGTTCGATCGGCCAATCGATCGGTGAACAGTGCCGATCGATCGGTCGATATAGATCTGGAGCTTAAAAGCTTTGTTGTCCGAAAAAATGGGGGAGAGAAAGATTTTTTGGGTTTGTAACAGCCAAGGAGGTGGTGTGAAAAGCTCCTCCAAGGTTGGTTTTTATGTTTTTGTGTATTTTAGCTTAGATTTATGTTTGTGATGTTAATGTAGGAGTAGAAATTGTAACTTTATTACATTGTAATTTATTTTCCTTCACTTTCTTGCCATTTTCTCTCACTTTCTTAGCAACCAAACACTAGTTTTACTTAGTTTAATGTTAGATTTACCTTCATTTATGTTCTTTATTATGGATTTTAGTAGCTAAACATCTCTTGGGTGTGATTGTGAAAATCCACCAAGGATCTTCAAGTATTTTAATGGAGATTAATGAACTTCAAAGTTTTATCCCTAGATTTCAATTGTTCTATTCGGTTGAGTGTTGGATTTATTTGAAAACTTAGATTCATAACTCATTTGGTAATATTTATGCACAATTCAACAATTGGTATAAATCTTGCACATTTCTAGGTTTGTTTCTATGGTTCTATTAATTATCACAATTTATACACTCAACTAAATATGAACTTAAGGTTTTATGGTCAAAATATTCCGAATCAAAAATCCACGGTGTGATTCTTGATTTGAGTTATAAAAATCCTCTATTGAAATTCTTGTTGTGAATTGGTGGATTGAATCAATCATATCCAAGCTTTCCATTTTAATTGCTTTACATTTAAATCAATTGCCTAGTTAATTGCTTTAATTTTCATTGCACTAGTGTAGTAAATCAAAACCCCATCAAAAACCTAAAGATTTTCAGTCATTTTATTTTTCCTTTTATTTTAGATCCAATTCCTCACATAATGGCAATTCGATCCTAGGCTAGATTAGTGTGAGTTGAGTGCTAGAGCCTATATTTGGCTAGGTCCCTTGGGAGAGAACGATACCGGATTACCGGTTTATACTTCATCGCGACCCCCGTACTCTTGCGGGGTACTAACTCCATTTTGTAGTTTTCGGAGCGAGTCAGTGATTATAAATAGTTTTATATATAATGATGTTGTTTAATCCTTAGAAAATTCTTATTTTTGAGATTGATATGAGTTATCATTCTCAAGTTGATAATTTGTGCGATCACACGCCCTAAGATGGCGTTAATAACGCCTGATTAGGTGTGGGTGTGACATCAACCTTCAATAAGATGATCCCAATCTAGCATAAACTTGTCTAACATACTAATTTCTATGCATGATCAGCAAGAGCATGTAAGATCTAGATTGCCCACTTCATGATTGAACTTTAAAATGCATGAATGGTGGGGTTGGATTGAGACTAACCTTGTGTTGAAAAGAGCCCAGTTGTTGTCAACTCCAACATGCCATGCAAAGTAACCAAGCGACCTTTCTGCTTAGTATATGAAACCTTGGCACAGACACTCTAGCTATCATCGTACATATCCATGTTGTCCTAAAATAGCAGTAATTTGAAACAATGGTGGAATTGTACATAATCGTGGCATTGTTCTGGGATACGAAGCTCTTGATCTGATTGAAACCCATCAACCCATTGCTGGAACCAACCTGTCTGTTGGCCCGAGCCATTATTCCATGGTTGCTAACATTTACGAGCTTCCATGCATACCCGGACAACTCTAGAATTCTCCAAAGTTTCCTAGTTGCAGGCAAGCCCCATAAATCCTAATCCCCTATACATATTAAATTCTCTAGTGGTACCAGTCTTCACAACTTGATCCAAACACATATACAATCCAATAATTATATGGGCCAACAAGATACCAAAACAGACCCAACATTTTATTCATACACAACTTCAACATTTTTTTTGGGGGATGTTTTGGACATGGAACGAAGAAGACAACAATTTTGACATGGTAAAAATGACTTTTTGAGTTGTGGTACTATTACTTGTTGACAGTTAGCCTTATCCAACATGGAAGTACATTTGGATATAGACCACTAGAGCCACTCTTCCTTACAAGAAATTATTCAAGATGACCATTACAACATGTCATCATGCTTATATAGTGTGATGGTCTATGTATCTAATGTCATATGTAGAGAGAGAAAACATTTTTTTAGAAGTTATAGGTATTGTCATAGCTGAACGGTTGGATTCCCAAATTTAAAATTCCCGTCATGAGAAAAAAAATCATGTGTCATAATTTGAATGAAATGTCACACCACGTAAATATGATGATATAGTGTGATGGTTACCCTGAATAATTACTCCTTCCTGACATGTTTCGATCCTCTTTCATCTCATGTATAGGGAAGGATGCATTATTTCGATCTCCTTTCCTGACATTGTTTCGATTTCCTTAGGCATGCATATCGCACCCCACTAGAGCCACTTGCATTCTTCCTGAAATTGTTTTGATCCCTTTTCATCTCATGCGTAGGGAAGTTGATAATTGACGTTATGATTTCAACATTTGTAAAAATTCATCTTGGAGTAGATTGATTAGTGATATCATATGATAATTTTGTGGGTTTTATATATATAGTTTGTTCAATGTTTAAGTCAGGTAAGTAGCAAGATTGGCTTGAGCTCACATGAACTTAAAGCATACTATACTAAACCGGTTTAGCTCATAACTAAAATATTAGAAGATAATAAATAAGGCATCTATAAATTTTCAATGGCAAAGGTTAAGGTAATTAAGAGCCTATTAAAATCTCTTTTGTAAATGGCTTAGCATTTATATATACACATATACGACAAAGGCAAATGATATATATATATATATATGCATAGTTTAAATTTGAGCTCTTGGCGCGCACAGGGCTTGTGAAAGATAAAACCTCTCACACTGCTAGCATGAATCTCATGATCAAAGTGCCTTCTTTTCAAATGGAACTATTATGATAAACAAATGACCACCAATATATATACATGCAACTGATTCAAATTCATTTCTTCAACTCAAAGAATTTCCACCCAAAATTTTCCTCCACAATCTCTATTTTAAAAGATAACCCATCCCTTTGAGTGTTAGAGGATCGTGTTTGCAATGTTATTCCTAATTCAACCTTTCCTATTCCTTTATTCTTCACATGCAAGAAAACAATTAACCTGCAATTCTATATAGAATTGAACTATTGGAGGAAATTAAAATAAGGTATTTATACTATTCTACTTATATTGCATTTTTTCGTCAGCAAACCTTATAAATTTATTGAAAAAATTTTGTAAACCCTGAAATCATAAGAGGAGATGAGAGTAACAAGTGAAGGAAAAATGTTAATAGCATAGTTTTTGGTTTTATTGAATATTGCAGCAAGTATGGTGAGAATTGAGAAATATATACGGCATTCTGTTGAGTCAAGGTTAATCCTTATGTTGATTTTGATGATAACAAAACCATGTTGTTGTTATCTAATGATTTCAATTAAGTGTGCAGGTTATATTATAATCATTTGATAACAAGAAAATAATTGAGTTGATCGGATGAATATCAAACAAGAAGATTACTTAGGCAATCTTATTCTTGAAGAGATTGAAGATACTCAAGGAGTTCAACAAGTATTGAAAAGAAGGATGCAAGTGATTGAAGATCTTATAATGATTCAAGAAGTTATTCAAAGAAGCAAAGCACTCAAGCAAGATTATTTGAAGAGTTTTCAAGTTGACATAGAATCAATTCTTGAAGACTAAAGTACAAATAGAAGTGCAAATACAACAAAGGATTTCAAGTAGACTTGAAGACCGAAGAGCTGGCACCATACAAATATGGTTTACACTTCACTATGAAGACCCTCGATCCTCATGGCCATATCAAGTCCACTATATCATCATGTATGCTATGAACTTCTAAATTGGTTGATTTTTTTACTCTAAATCTGAAAAATGCATTAAGGCATAAAGCATAAAAGAAAGGGGGAGCAACAAGTTAAAGCTTGTCAAGTAACAATGGAGAACTTGTCACATTGAAGATATTGAAGAACTTGTGGTGAGAAGCTTGTCAAGAAACAATGGAGACAATGAGTATGATGAGTTGACACATTCAGCAATCTTCTAGTTACAACCTTATTGAGATGACTCTTACAAGACATGGAAGCTCACCTTGAAGATTTGAAGATGTCTTGCAAGAATGGAAGAAGAAGAGACTCACTTAAAGATACAGAAGCTTTCTTAGAAGTTTTGAAGATGTCTTGAAAGTATTGATAAGAAATCACAAGAGTTGGAAGCTTCATTGAAGATTATGTTGAAGTCTTGAATTGATGGAAGAAGTTATATTGATTAAAGAATCCTAGAAGAAATCAATTTGATGAAGATCAAGCAAAGAGATTGAAGATGTTCAATAAGCATGAAAGATCAATTGAAGAAAAGAGATCTCAAGTCTTGGAAGCTCTCTTGAAGATTTTGAAGAAGACTTAGATCAATGGAAGAAGTAATGTTGATTGAAGAACTCTAAATATAATCAAAAGTGTATTGATTTTATCTTGAAGAGTTGAAGATGTTCTTGAAGTCAACATGCCTTGAAGAAGTCTTTTCAAGCCTTAGAAACCTTATTTGGATGATCCTTAAAGAGCTTGAAGATATTGAAGAAGATTGAAGAAGTATTGCAAAAGTTAAGGATCTTCCTAAAAAGAGTCGACCCCTCAAGCAAAAGAGTCGACTCATTCAACAGAGGCTGAAAATTCTGGTGGAACATCAAAAGAGTCGACCCCTAGCATAAAAGAGTCGACTCATTCCAACAGAGAGTTGATTATGCAGTTTTAGACCAAAAGAGTCGACCCCTGGACCAAAAGAGTCGACTCATTTGGGCAGAACCTTCAAAAATCTGCTGCAACACAAAAAGAGTCGACCCCTGCAGCAAAAGAATCGACCCCTGCAGCAAAAGAGTCGACTCATTTAAGGTAACGGCTAGTTTTTTGAACGTTATACTCCGCCGTTTTCGTATCAAATGGTCTCCCATCCATCTCCAACGGCTATAATCGACTCAAGGCTATATATACAAGATCCCCAACACATATATGATGATGAAGAACAAGAAGAACATGAGAAGAACTCAAGATTAAGTGCTACAAAGTGATATTTCATCTTCCACATCTTATACTCTGTTTTTATTCTTTTGGGGGGTTCTTGAGTGAGCTGAAGATTTGTTTATCTACTCTTTGAGAGAGAGTTATTCATTGTACAACCTCCATCTATTATTGGGTGGGTTTGTAAACTTGTAAGTTTGAGTGTTCTTGAGAAAAACACTTGTGAGTTTGAGTGTAGCTTGGAAAAAACACTTGTAAGTTTGAGAGAAGCTTGGACAAAATCTCTTGTAAAGTTTGAGTGAAGCTTGGACAAAATCACTCGTAAGTTTGAGAGAAGCTTGGACAAAATCACTCGTAAGTTTGAGAGAAGCTTGGACAAAATCTCTTGGGTTTTGAGAGCTTAGGGAAGAGCTCTTGTTAGAGTGAGCTAGGCACTTAGAGAAAAACTAGCAGCTGTGTAAGGAAAGTTTACATAGTGGAATACCTTCGAGAGGATCGAGGAAGAGAGGACGTAGGCAACGTTTGGCCGAACCTCTATAAATCTGGTGTTCTTCATCTCTTTGCACATATTACTTCCTTGCATTACATCTTTGTATTTGTTTGCTAGTTTGACTGCTCACTGCTTGTATTGCATTCTATTGTCTGTTTGTTTGAGTTATACTTTGATTAGTCACTGTTATATTACTCAATCAATTTTTAATTGCATTGTTTGGTATAAATTCTATAAAACCCAATTCACCCCCCCTCTTGGGTTGCCTACTTGGGCCAACACATTCAATATTGCAAAATGGTCCACTCGGACCACCCCAAATGGCACTTGTAACAAATATTTACTCTAATAATATTTTATGTTAGAACTTAAATGTTAGCAAAATAATTACTCTATAGATACGCATGTGCACTAAGTTATTGTGTTTTTTATGGTTTATGCGCTTGTCCTTTTGGTAAGTCCATTGAAAACTTAATTAGGGCGATTGAGAAAAATTATGCTCTCTGTTTTGTTCAGTTTCTTCTCTCATGTTCCTCTTTGATTATTTTTCTTGTACAATATTAAGTACCGAAATTAGCCATTAAGCTTAAATATTGTTACGTGCTATAGAGCATGGCAATTGAATCCCATATTAGTGTCAAAATAGCTTTTATCTTATCATAATCGCAGTCATTGATGATATGTTAATCAAGGATAGGAAAAATGTGTTGGTTGTTTGAAGATTTCTGTGTAAATGTTACAATCAAATTTTGAAATATTGACAACTAATAAAAAAATTGATAAACAAGTAAATATAAACAGAAACCAATGATATTATTATTCAGCTTTCTGTCTTTATCTAAGACACTTTTTATTCAATAGCTCTCTATGTTAGGTCTTTGTCTAAGACCCGTTTTATTTTGATTAATCGATACATATATATATATATATATATATCTCTTTTTTTGGTGCTCGAAAACACTGAGGAGAGTGGGTGGCGTCCCCCTCAATGCTGTGTAGGCGTCTTGATGAGTTTCATCCCCATGTCTGTTTGGCTGCAATGAGAATAGAAACCACATCATTAGAACAATGGGAATTAAAATCAAAACAAAAGTCGTAAAAATAGAAAATGAAACTGACTTAAAGCTTCAACTAAATAGGCAAGCCGAGAACTGCCTCCGAGCCTATATGGAGTCCAGTATCCGACCACCAGACACCATCGCCATGAAGAAATGAATATATCTATGTTGGGTTTTTGCTCCTTGCCCAATACAAGATCGGTTGGTTGGGAGTGGAAAGGGGGGCAAGGGGCTATGCTAATATAAGGAGGATTAATTCTCTTTAGTTAAGTGTACAAGTCAATAACTTAGTTAATAACTTTTGACTTTAGTAAAATTTATCTTAAAGATGTGAAAGTAAAAGATTAGCTAGTGAGATAGCTTAGTGGGTGTCGACAGGGTGAGGAGGGAAAATTATATGATTGTAACAATTTTTTACATAATATATTTTTCTTCTGGGCTGGTGGTTTTTCTTCTGTTTTAGGAGTTTTTTACGTAAATCCTTGTGTTGTGTTTTTTTCTTTTTATTTTTATACTCTTGTTTTTTCTATTTTCAAAAGGGGTGTGTTTGAGAGAGCCAAAATTCTCAACAAGTGGTATCAGAGTTTTTTTTTTTTGTAATTGTAATTTTTTCTTGAAATTCTGAGTATGCTCTATAATTGCAGTTTTGACTGATCTTCCACATCAGAAAAGATTTTCTTGAGATTATTATAAGTTCCTTTTGGTGGAGTGAAGCTTTGGTGTGGTAGTGTGAATACGTACAGTCTAAATAGATTTTATCTAGGAGATTGGGTTTTAAGCGGGACCAATGTGACCCCTTCAATCTTTTATGGGAATCTTGAAGTTTTGTCTAGGAAAAATTTGAGTCTTTCCTAAAAACTTACTTAATGAGTACTATTCATTTCTATGGTAAAATTCATCAATGTGATGCACAGGAAAAGAGGAGAGAGAACCAAAAAAAAAAAATTCAGTTTATGGAGGACAGCGTGTTGAAGTCTTGAAGCCATTATCATTGCGGATGAAGGAGCAGGTATGTAACGAACCATTTTGCATTTTGTTTTGGGTAATGATCTAGTGTGGTAGGATTCGTTAGTGAAGGTTTGGCAAGTTCCGAAATTCATCGAGAGAGGTGTCCCTAAGGTTTTTTCAAGAGCTGCGGAATCACCAGTGGGTGCAGTTTTACACTGTTTTTGGGTTGAATTGAATAGAAACGGACGAAGATCAAGGGTTGATCGGAAGCATCTAGGTTAATTGACGGCAAAAGACCAATCATCAATCAAACGGTGTAAGCCTGGTTGGATGAATTGACAACTTGTACAGGCTGGTGGAGAATGTTGTGATAGGTGGAGTCGTTGTCAAACATGAGACAGTAGTATGAGTCGACGATGGTGAACAAGAAGAGCAAGAGTTGTCATGACGCACATGCAATAGGCGTAGGAATACATGGTCGAAAGGTACAGGTGCGTAGGCGAATGGATCGAGTGCAACAAGCACAGGAATACATAGTAAAAAAGGTACAAGTGCATTGGCAGACGGATGCAACAGATGCTAAGTGTTCATAGGGAAGCTTCAGGAGTAGTTCCATAAGTTTGCACACAGTCATTGGTTTGGCGTTGATACAAGGTGTGTGGTGGAAATTCATGTCGATGGTTAATAAACTTCCAGAAAGTCAAATATAGGAGTTGCACCATAATTTTTCAACAAGGTTGTTTTTCAACATGGACCAAAGTCAAATGCTTGAAGTTGGTTTGTTCTGAGTGCATATACTTATATGGTGGAGCATGATAGCAGAAGTTATGAATATCTTCATTAAGGTGGAATGTGGTTGTGGGATTAGTTAAAGTCGCAAATGTAGAGATTGTTGGGTATTTGCTCTTTACTCAATCCCACATCAGTTGAGAGTGGGAAAGGAAGCAATAAGCTATGCTAATATAAGGAGGGTTAAGTCTCCTTAGTTAAGTGTACCAGTCAACAGCTTAACTAGTAACTTTTGACTCTAATAAAATTATTTTTGCAGAGCTGAAAGTTAAATGTTAGCTAGTGGGATAGCTTAGTGGGTATTAACAGGGTAAGCAGGGAAAATGATTTTTTTTCTATTTTGAGAGTTTTTTCCGTAAATTCTTGTGTTGTGTTTTTTTTTTTAATTTTATATTTTTAACTTTTCTTTTTCTAAAAAATATGTGTTTGGGAGGGCCAAAATTCCCAACACTCTGACCATCTGCCACCGTCCAACATCCGACCACGCCAAGAACCGACGCTGGACGTAAATGGCGTGCCATATCTGACCGCTGAACACAATGGTCGTGAAGAAACGAGAATCCCGCTCGCCGGAAACATACCTCCAAGTTCGAGATTCACAATTTATCGCGACAGCGATGGTTGCCGCGGTTGTCTCTCCCACAGACTACCACCGACACTCCAACACCACGCCCATGGACTACCACGGTTTCGGCAAAACCACACTACCATTGACCCGGCAACACTAAATCCGGACATGCTCAGAATCCATTGGGAACCGTTCCGGTGTATTTGGTTCCCGACTGAGCTCTGAGTCCTTGACAGCATTGGGTCTCGATGAGGTATGTGGTGAATTATATTGCACTGTCTGCTTTGCCACCATTAGTTGTCTGATTTCGAAAGTAATCATCGGACAGCAAAGGGGAAAGCCATGCCCAGCTGTGAACTAAGACACATGAAGCCTATGGCTGCCACTGACAAAACCCGAGTTAACGGCTTTTTATCTACTCCTAGGTCATTGGGTAACTAAAAAAAGGAGCTACTCCGGTATTACTAGTTGCCTCCCATTATAACAAGTAGGGATTGGTTTTCACGTTATTCAACGATATTTCACGTCTACTTAAGTACATAGTGTGATGTGTAACTCTTCGGTCAGAAATAATTGATGAACAATAATTGTTGTACAATGTTCTTTAGCCTTTCACAACCAATCATGTAAATGTTTTTTTTTTAAACAGAAAATTCATGTCTTTTTATTTTTTTAGGATAATGCTGAAAATTCATGTTGAAGTTTTGAATTTCTTCTTTAGACGATAGTTGTCCTTCAATCCCGTCTCCACTCTCCATTACTCACTGTTCAAACTAGTAATAATATGCAGTGAACTATTGGTCCTTCAATTGACACTTTTTTCTATCATGGACCCATCCAACTTAGTTATTTCCAGCCTAACCATAAGCATCCAAATTCGAAGTCAACACATTATTAAAAATAGAAATAAAGGAATGAGATTTATCAAACTCAACTTAAGACTTTAAACTTCCTGAATGTTTCCTCTTATGTTTAAAAAATTATTTTTATTGCAAAATGATGTAGTTTTTGCAGAGAGTCATTGATTTTGAGTTTTAGTGAGGATCGGAATCCGGCATAAACTTATCTAACATACTAATTACTATGCATGATCAGCAAGAGCATGTAAGATCTAGATTGCCACTTCATGATTGAACTTCAAAATGCAAGAATGGTGAGGACGGAGTGAGACTAACCTTGTGTTGAAAGGGCCCAGTTATTGTCAACTCCAACATGCCACGCAAAGTAACCAAGCAAACCTTTCTGCTTAGCATATGAAACCTTGGCAGATACACTCTGGATATCATCATAGCATATCCAAGTTGTCCCAACATAGCAGTAATTTGAAACAATGGTGGAATTGTACACAGTTGTGGCCTTGTTCTGGGATACGAAACTCTTGATCTGATTGAAACCCATCGACCCATCGCCAGAACCAACCGGTCCATTGGCCGGGGCCATGATTCCATGGTTGCTAGCATTTACCAGCTTCCACGCATAGCCGTAAAATGGCAAACCAAACACCAGCTTCGTCGAGTTCATCCCCGCCTGAATCCACGCCCCGATCCCATAACCGCCGCTAACTTGGCCGGCCGGAGGATCATACAGCGCAGCATGAGCATTTGTCATCAATGGTGACCAACCAGGGCCATAAAAATCATATGCCATCAAGTTGATCCAGTCTAAGCTCTTTGCAATAGACTGAATGGGATAACTATACCCATTCACACTTGATGCATAGTAAACGGCTGCAGTTAATAACAATGGAGGTTTTCCGGTGGCGGCCGCCTCAGCCGCCACCGCGACCCGCCAGTTGTTTACTAGCAAACCATAGTTGGACATTTCTAAAGCATTTAGTGGGTACTCCCAGTCAAGGTCTAGGCCGTAAAACCCATAAGACCTTGCTAAGCTTATTGAAGAATCAACGAAACTTTTTCGAGATGTGGAATTGCTAGCCATCAAAGCAAAGACTGTTCCGTTAGCGCTTCCTCCGCCGATCGAGAGAAGGGTTTTGACAGAAGGGTTCTTGAGCTGGACAGTTTTTGTGAACTGTGAAAATGAGGCATTGTTTGTGGAGGAAACTGTGACTTGGTATGTTTTGGAATCAAGATTGGCAAATGCACAGAATAGATGAGTGAAAAGAGTGGAGTTTATGCCTGAGGCTGCAAAGCCACTCTCAGGAAACCAGTAAGCAGCTTGAACAACATTTTGGCCTGCTGAGAGGTGAAATTGTAGGAAGAGGAGAGGGCAAACTAAGAGGAGAAGAAGGGTCTTGGAAGCCATTGAAGAGAAGTGGTGACTTTTTCTCACTTGTCATAAGCAGGCTGGATATGCAGAACTTATATATATATATATAACACAGGCTCTTGAGAAAAAAATAGTTTAGTGGTTAAGTAATACTGAGTATTTCATAGTAATCTCTATTAAATAAGAACATTTAATATGTAAATATATTAACAAACTGAATTTGTAATATATTTTTAAAAAAAATTCACATGACAAAATCTAATGTAGTATTTTTTTCTTAAAAGTTTAACTATTACACTATAAATTTATATTGCTGATATATTCACATATCACCTATTAGCATTTGATAGAAACTATTGCCAATCGCTCAATCCTGCTTAATATTTGATCCTCTAGAAGAGTTATCCATTACTCCTTTGACTAAATGCTATTTATTATCATTTTAATTTCAACCTCTAGATGCATTCGTGCACGACAAAACTTTATAATGGATCTATTTAGATGGTCAATCTCAACCTCTAGATACATTCGTGCACGATAAAATTTTATAATGGATCTATCTAGATGGTCAATCTCAACCTCTAGACGCATTCGTGCACGATAAAACTTTATAATGGATCTACCTAGATGGTCATAGTGGACCATCTATCTAAGTACATGTTAATTTGTTTTAGGGATACGATTAGAGTTATAAGAAAAGATTACATATCAAATAGACAAAAATATCCTTACACCATTTGTGTTACACCAAGCAAGTCTTATTTACATTGGATTGTCAAAAATGCTCCAAGTAGATAATAGCCGTTTTAACCTTATCCCAATAGTGAATAGGACCGGTACTATTAATAACATTCCCAAGGAGAAGCCATTTTTGACCTCTTGACACTTAACGTGCACGATAGAACTTTCTATAATGTACCATATATTCGTATGTAGATGGTCCACTAGAAGTTCGTAGTCAACCATTTCAAAAAGAGGGGAAAAAAAAAATTACTGGATTGTTTGGATGACCGTAATTAGTTAATCAATCTGATGACAAGCCCTTCTGGAAACAAAATAATATGTTTTACATTCTCCATAATATGGGTAACAAAGAGTTGAAATCATGACTGAGAATGAGGTTTACACTTGACTTGGGGCATATTTTGGAAGAAATGTTGCTAACGATATGACTTTTGAGCATCTATCACTGACATAATTATAATGAGAAGTGAGAATATTTAGTATAGAGAAGTGAGTATACTTGTACCACTTGATATACTTATAGCTCATGGATCCATCTGCCATAATAGCCATGGTATGCTAAGCCCAGAACCATCTTAATAGCTGGTAATCCTTTACTAATCCATTCCTTTATACCATAATAATCAGTGTTTAACTTGCTTGAAGCGGGGGTCGTACAAGCAGCATGGGCTCCTATAAAATTTTCCCTTCAAGGCAGTTGATAGTCATATGACATACGGTCCGTTTGGTATAATTTTTTTTTAACTTTTTCTGCTGGAAGCTATTATTGCTTTTTTAATTTGGCCTTTTATGTTTATCTTAGCTTATTAAAGCAAAAAAATAAAAATAAAAAACTAAAAAAAAAAAAATTATACCAAACTGACCCTATGTGAAATTCAGCGCAGACAAATAGTGTCCTGCCATTGTCAAGATGAGTCGTGAAGGTGGAAATGTAAGGCTCATCAGAGGACGAGATAGAGAGCTCATAGGTGGAATAGTTGATGTTTTTGGAAATTTGTGGTATGCTCTTATACCACTTTGTTGAAATTATGTGGTGGACTAATAGACAGAATAACAAGTAACAAAATAAAGAGATATGAAGATGTATGGCTATGGCTCTAGGATGGGGTGCAAATAAACAAAATAAAAAAATATGAAAATGTGTGGCTATGGCTCTAGGATGGGGTGCAAATAAACAAAATAAAAAAATATGAAAATGTATGGCTATGGCTCTAGGATAGGGTGCACATAGGGTGAATAAACAAAATAAAGAGATATAAAGATGTATGGCTATGGCTCTAGGATGGGGTGCAAATAAACAAAATAAAAAAAATTTAAAAATGTATGGCTATGGCTGTAGGATGGGGTGCACATAGGGTGAATAAACAAAATAAAGAGATATGAAGATGTATGGCTATGGCTCTAGGATGGGGTGCACATGAATCGGTAACAAAATAAGGGCATCTGAAAATGTATGGCTATGGCTCGGGGTGCACATGAATGAGTAACAATGTTTGGCTCTAGAATGAAGTGCCCCTGAATCGGCTCCACTCAAATTGATAATTAACCCAAAACGAAACCAACCTCCCTCAGTTCTACAGTTTTAATCCCAAAACCAAACCATTGACCAGATATAACCAAACCGAAGAGACTCCAGGCCGTTATTTACAAAAGAGGCTTACGAAGTAACAAGGCCCAACGCTAACGATTGACCCAGTTGCACCGTTTGCCCATGAAGCTTTTATATAGAGAAAACAGGAACTAAATCTTTTGATATCGAGCGACGTGGGACTGAAACACGCGTGGTTATATTTAGAAAGTAATTCAAGCTAAACAAAAGCCTGAACCAAAGACTAGGATGGGTTTTCCATATTCCTAGTTTTTGCTTCGACAAGCTCTGTTTTTTTGCTTAAAGTATGGCTTTGCTTTTGGTTGTGTATAGTATGGGTTTATCACTGTGTTGTTTTGCTCTGTGATGTCAAACTTGCTAATATATACATATATATATATACATACATATATCTCACATTCTCATTTTGAGTTTGGAAAAAAAAAAAAGATGAAAGCCGAACAAATGCAGAGGAAGAAGCTCTAAACTACACACACACACACACACACACATACATATCTGGTTTTGAGAGGGGAAAAAAAAAAAAGATAAAAACCCAGCAAATGAAGAGGAAGAAGCTCTAAACTCAAAGCCCTCAAAAACTATTGAAGATGACAAAGAAGGATCTGATAAGGTGCCAACCCCTAAACCAGAAGCTTTAGTTTACAGTAACTAGCAAGAGGAGTTGTGTTTGGCAAGAGATCTGGTTCAAAGGAGTGGCATTTTTCCCTAACAGCAACATGACCAACAATCACAATTGCACAAGTTGTCGATGCCGTCCGTCCGAGAAGAGAATTGAGTTAGATGATTGCATCGTCGACGACACCGTCAATGTTCTCTCCTTTTTTGCTGCTGACAACCAGCAATTTGGATTAGTCTCTTAAGCACACTCCTCCAATTGTTCAAGCTCAATATTTCTCTAAGGCAAGCATGAGGGAATGGAGAAGTATGCATATGGAGCAGGAGTTTACCTTAAATGGGGGTGGCTTTTTTTCCCAGGTTGCATTTGGTGGGGACTGGAGCGGTACTGGGACAAGAGTTTTGTAACGGTAGTTGTGTTCATGTATCCCACATCGGCCAATAAACTTGAAAACATGTAATATCGGGTTGGTTCCGATTTTTGGTGACTCAACCCAGAACTGAACCTAGCTGATCGGTTTTCTAAAAATAGAAACTAGAACCGAACCAGAATCCACTTAGAACCAAATCAAATCAAATCAAACCAATTAATCAAGTTCGGTTCGGTTTTTAATTCCATCGGGTCACTTGTGCACCCCACCTCACAAACATAAATACTTACTTAAAAGTGCCAATAATATTTTATCTATTATTTTTTCACTTTTTTTTGCTTTCTAGATCACTAGAGTATCTATAGAACTCCACTTTTATGTATATAACCTTGTACATGTACCAACACAACTAACATTTCTATAACTCTTCACTTACGTCCATGAATATTTCATTGACTACATAAATAAACTACTCTTTACATATATGTATCACGTATGTGCATGTGTTTATTTAGAAATATTAGAAAACAAGTTTATTTTCCAACACCCCCTCTTAAACTTGATTTTCTCAAGTTAATCCAAAATATCTTGAATTTGTTGTAGCCGATTCTTGATCACTTGAAACTTGACTATTCTCCTCTCTTAGAGCGTTTGTTTCTTACCCTCCCATTTAGGGCTTTCTGCATTCCTCACTCTTTTGAGAATTTTCTCTCCTCCTTCTTCAAGTTTGCTACATCTTCTTCAACCTTCATATTTTTGTGCACTTGCCCTTTCTTACTTTTTCATGATCATTCAAAACAAATCATTTTATAAAAGTTCTTCCCAGAGTCATTTGTCCTTTCAACCTTGGAATTCTTCCATGTTCACCTTCATCCATTTTCTTTGGGTTACATTCACTTTCAGTGGAGCACATCTTAACTTTTCCAGTTTTTCAATCTTGGCTAGCACTTCATAGCTACCAAGTAAATATTTTTGTGGGAAGACAAACCTTCTTTCAAACTTTTTGATTTTTGGATCATGACAAACTCTTTGCACTTATGTTCACTAGTGGAGATGACAGAGAAGGGAAAAAAAGTGAATATCCGACTGAACCTGCCCTGTTTAGAGAGAGTATGGAGGATTCAAAATGAGAATGGAGGTGAAAATGAAAATTCATATAGATATGGAGGCGGGGATGGATAAAGGTTTCTCCCGCCCCTCCCTGCCCTGCTTTTCCTGCTTTAAATTTTTTTTAAATTTTATGTAGGCTGATTTTTTTTTTTTTTGCTTTACTCATTGGACATTTACTTGTTTATAATTTTTTTCACTATTCATCTAATGATGTGGAATAAATGTATAATTTTTAAAAATTAGCAGTGTGTTAAATGTAAATAAATTAAATGGTGAAATGATATGAAATAGATGTATAATTTAATTCCTAGAAATTGTTTAGTATGAGATATAATCTACTAATAATTTAGATAGAGGATTAAAATGGTTATAATGAAGTTTTTTAGGTTCACTAATGTCAAACATGGATAGATATAAAAAAAATGTCAAAAATAATATTTGAGAAATTAATTGGCTTAAAAGTTTTGAGAATTGAACACCAAATTCTAAAAATAAGATTTTTATTGCAATTTATGTATCACAAGTATGAAATGCAGAAATGAAATTCTTTAACATGGATAGAGCTGACTTTAGTTTTTAGTCTTGTATATGGGTTGATTTGCACTTGAACTTTAAATTTGGCTTAGCGGGTGCTGGGGGGACGAGTGTGAAGGTAGAGTTGAACGAAGGTTTATACTCGCACGACGAAAATGGACCTTCAATAAAATCTCTGTAAAAGTATAGAGGTAGAAATAAAAATAAATTTTGTAAGTGGATGCAAAAATAGAGGTATTAATCTCCGCTCTACCCTGGCCCAATCCATTATCATCCCTATTTACTAGTTTTCAACAAGACATTCTGCATACTTCAACACTTCTAAAGGGGTAGAAGGTAACCACAGCTTTTCCGTGGTTCTCTCAGGACGAGGACTCTCACGATCAACGGAGCTCTCTAAACTTCGAACAATACTAAAATCCCAAACCTGAAAAATGTGGAGGAATCTGTGCCATTTAAGTAACTAATGTGAGATGTCTTATAAGTTTACAATCTAGAAGGGAACCATTTATATCTTTAAGATACATGGAATTCAAATATGCAAACGTAGACACTTGCAAAATTCTTCTGTAACACCAACAAAAAAAAAAAAACAACATAGAAAAATACTTCAGCACTATAATCCTTGAAAATTGACAATACCTTTAGTCTTAAAGCTTACATTGAAACCCCACAGCTCTTTTCCGTTTTCAAATCTCGTTGACTCATCAACTCACCAAGTATGTTTCAATCCGTACATCGTTTATGTCTACTGCCCACTTTATTTCCATTTTTATTTTATTATAGTTTTCATCCGCACTTAACCCTTAATTGAACAACTGAATTTCAAACCAAAAATTCCAGGGATTTATGTTCAACTTTTATGAAGTTATAGGAATCTGAACCATGTAAATGAATATAAGGTGTACTAAAAATAGTTCAAAATGTAGGATCCATACTAAGAAAAACCTAAATAGTTGCACAACATTAAGCAAGTTTAATCACTGAAAATTAGCAATCTCTTACAAAATCATAGACTCAATTATTTCGAAATATCTTAACTTTTTGTATGCTTAATTTTTACCCTTTCTTCACTACTAGTCTTTTCCGTTCAAAATCTAGTTTTAATCACATTTGATGGAGATAAAAATCGAGTCCGATGACTGAGATGAATATCATGTACAATTGTTCACTTCCTACATCTTTTATGATCTAGTAACCCACTTGAAATGCATTCTATATTTTATTATTTTTCTCTCATATGCTTAACCCTTGAAACTGCATCCAAATTATCTAATATCTCCCATCTTAAATTTCTAAATAAAAAAATTTAATCGTATTTGAACCCTCACTTCAAGTCCCCATAAAAAAAAATGTGTTAACACTAAGCACCCAAATCAGAGATTTATAGTTTTTGAACACAAACAATGGATCCTCAACATTACAAAATGAGAAAAATCTAGACACTTGCAAAACTTTAAGCAGCTGTAATCCTTGAAAACTGACACTATGTTATAAAGTCTTGAAGCCGACATTATTGAACTATCCTTACAAAAACCTTTCTTTTTCCACTTAATATGTTCTTTCATGCCTAACCCTTAAAAGGATAAACCAAATCATCCTTCATCTCAAAAATGTAAAACCAAAAATTTTAGTAGTTAAATACCATATACCCCTCTTACTTTTATATTTTCTTGTTCAAGGGATTAAATTCTTCTTTTAACCCTTGAAAGAGTAATAGGATCATCCCTTACCTAAAAAATTCAAAACAAGAAATCTAAGGTTAGACACAAGTTTAACCAATCTATAACGAAGATATAAGCATGTATTTTTTTTTACCAAATTTTACCCTAATCTCAATTAATTAAGTATGAGGAAGCATAAAACTTGGATCATAGACAAACCAAATCACAAACACACACAAAAAAAAAAAGGCCCAAACAACAACAAAAAATAAATATACATGTATATTTTAGATGCTATGCTTGAATGTAAGGGTTGCAGTTATGTTCACAAGTGTAGTTGGTTTGTGTTCTCATAAATATTTCAACCATTGAGTTAAAAGCGATGATTCTACAAACACCATAATATTCTTTATTTGCTATTTTCTTTTTTTCCTTTTTTTTTTTTTTGGTTCAATGCTTAACTATTGCACTTAATAAGAATTGAACTTTTGACCTTGCAAAGAAAGATCAAGAGCCTTAACCAACTGGAAAGCTTAATTTTTTAAGAACTATATCAAATGAATCTTTAAAGTTTAAAACTATGTTTTGGATCTTAAATTTGTCAACTCCTACATATTAAGTTTTTATGAATAACCAAACAAAATAAATAAATGAGTTAATTACAAGTACACTTCCTGAACTCTGACTTAATATGACTAAGTCTTCCTAACTCTAAAACATAATAAATTGATCTTTGAACTCTCAATTTGTATCAATCAACCTCTTCTGTTAATAATATATTATTAATCAATTAGTAGTGTAGATGAAAAATTATTATGTACCTTGCATTTATTTACAAAAGTTTATTTTATTCTTAAATTTCATTATCTTTTTGTAATAATTACCTAAGGACTGAAATACTACTTATATTATTTCTATATTTACATGACATTTCAAGAGATATTTCAGTAATTAGACAATTATTATAACAACAGAAGTTTAATTTAAATATAAAACTATATTATTGTGAATATGTACAAGTCAAATAACAAATTTTTATCTATTTTTCTAACAAATTACTAACTGAAGAGGTTAATTGATACAAATTGATAGTTCAGAGAATTAATTTGTTACAATTTCAAATTTAAGAAATTTAATGATCCTGAATCATAGTTTAAAAAATGTATTTATAATTAACCGTAAATAAATTTGTTCCTTTCACTTTATATTTTTTTTACTTTTTTTTTTCTTATTGGTTTCCTTCACAAATTCAAGACCAAGAGATAAAATCACAAATGCAGCCTCGAGCGCGAGGATTGGCCCGCACTTGTCCTTTCCGCTCATCAATCGGGGTTCAGCCCCAGTCTCCCCACCTCTTTTTCCTTCTCCATTCTTTTTGGGGCTCCAACCTTTCTTGCAATTCCTTCCTTGAACCAAAAAACAAAATAAAGCCTTTATTTTTTAAAATCCAATGGCTGTGATTCATCAATGAAGCTGTTGATGGTCCCACACACCACAACGTTGCAAGCTATAGATGGAATTTGTCCAAGCGTTGATCCTTTCGCATATATAGGGTGTACCAACACGCGAGAGCGACTATGCACTAACACCATATATGATGTTTGGCACCTTATTGCACGTGCCAACCGTCTGTTGTCTATTCGGTACCCCTCTCTCTACGTCGTCGTCCAAGCTCGGCTACCGCTCCCCGATGGCGAACTCTGTTCGAATCGCAGTCGTCGGAGACGTAGTGAGCTCTCTCTCTCTAATATTGTCTCTTTTCTGGTCCTGCTGTAACATTCTCTCTCTTTGTGAGTAATTGATTTGAGTGATGAATATTTTTGACCTTGTATGAACCCTATTTTTGA
Organism: Euryodendron excelsum; assembly: GCA_033060915.1. Taxonomy (NCBI): domain Eukaryota; kingdom Viridiplantae; phylum Streptophyta; class Magnoliopsida; order Ericales; family Pentaphylacaceae; genus Euryodendron; species Euryodendron excelsum. The sequence goes on along the minus strand of CM065381.1, from coordinate 5,980,885 downwards.
TGCGAATGATGCCCTCCGGCTATGCTAATTTCTCTCTCGAGCCTCTATTAGTAGATTTTAGTTCTCTATAATTGTCACCTGAACTGAAGCATTTGTATATGAGTTTATGAGCTAAACCATAACTTTTTTTGGTTTGAATGTGTCTTGACTAAGCTTATTTCCGTTTCTCTCTCTGAGATTGCTCCATCAGAAGCACTTTATTTCTACCTATGTCTTAAGATACTGATAAGAGATTTGAATTGTTTGAAATTATGCCTCGTACGCATTATCTACCACTTTTGATTGCTATTGGCATCACTATCTGATTCTTCTCTTTCCTTTGCAAACCCTTGTAAGAGGTGTTATGTTATTTTATGAAAATCCTATGCCTTGTGGATATGAACTCAATGAACCTAGACAATGGCTGAGCCATGAAATTTATCCAGCGGCCAACCATTAATCATTACCAAGGAATTTTTTTTTTTTTTGGTAATCAATCATAGAACACAAGACTTCCATACATGTGTATAATGTAGATAAGCTTTTATGTAATATATAAATAAGTTTTTAAAGCAAAATGACTATTTAAGAGCCACAAAATTTATCCATGGGGCAACCATTAATCATATCTAATTAATAGGACACTTGACTTCCATACATGTGTCTAATGTAAGCTTTTGTATATAACGTGTAAGTTAAGTGTTTAAAGAAACTAACTATTTAAGTGGGCATTTACAAATTTTAGAGGGGCGAATTGATAATTATTTCTTAAGTCGTATGCAAAAAAAAAGAATTTTTGAAAATTTGAAGGGGGCATTTATTACTTTTCATGGGGCAAATTCAACATATCTATAAAAATGTAGGTAAAAAGGAAATTTTTGAAAATTTAATTTGGGCACATGCTTGCACCGCCTATGGATCTAGAGGAAGGTAATTAGGTCATTAACCAATATGACTAATTCAAAATCCTACATTAATTCAAAGCATTCATACTCATGCTATGTATGGAAATTAAAGCTGATCACCGAATTCTAGAAAAAAAAAACCCCAGACCTATTCTAGCTTGAACCAAGCACTATGTGAAGAACAAAGACACAAGAATGTTTTGTAACCTTTTCACACTTGTTGAATCCACAACTAGGGTTGAATCATCTACTCGTGTCACTTCAAACCCCATGCACGATCTTGTTGGTGCAGCATTTGGTTCTTCACTAAATCCTCGCTCCAGTAACTGGAATCACCCTCAAGCCACTCTTCTCTTTCCAATCGAATAGATGAAATAGTTGTAGGAGAATTCCTCAAGTCTTTTAGAACATTTCTTCAAGGTGAGGAATGCTCAAGAACTCACATACACTTCTTGAAGATCTATTCTTCACCCATATGGTGCAAATGACCCTCACAGAGCTCTTGGTCAGACTTAACTAATTGAAGGTAGTTAGGGACACATTTTGAGTTCTGGAGAGCTCAGAAAATTGTAAACCGTATGCTAAAGCGAGCCTTTGAGCGGGCTTTGATCGAGCAGCACTGAAGTGGAACTTTGGTGCAGAATACCAAGCTCACTGAAGTGAGGCTTCAGCGGCCTCAAGAGAGAGCAGCACTGGAATTTATTAGCGAGGTCTACCGGAGTTGATTCCTAGGGCTGGTAGTGTGCTAAAATGCCCTTGAGGCCGAGCTTTTAGCAAGCTACAGTGGTCTTGAAATCTGAACATTCGTGACAAAGCACGCTAAAGTGCCCTTGAGAGCGGGCTTTTAGCGAACTGGATTGGACTGGGCTTCTTTGAAGAGCATCAGGACTTCACTAAAGCGAGCATTTGAGTTGGACTTCACTTTACTATATCATTCTCTGTGTCTCCATCATTTCAGACATGGAATTGACCTCTATTCAACACCTATGTACTGACCAATCAAAACCCAATCTTCTAATCTACAACTCATATATTATAAAGCGACATTTTGCCCACAAAATAGGCCAACTGCTCTCAAGAACCTAACATTTTAGCTTTATCGTCTTCCCTTTAAACTCTCTGCAATTCTTTGTCTCTCTCTCTCTCTCTCTCTCAAAGAAAAGATCCACCATTGTAACAACCCTAAAGGTTTGCATTTTCACTCCCCAGAAGGAGTCTAAGAAAATCTTGTTGGAGATACTCATCCCATGCTGGATTATGTGAATGACTACTGTTATGCCCTAGGTCCAGCTTTCTTGGCCGAATGTCTAAAGTCTCTCCCAAAGTATTATCCTAGCATGGAAGTTGAATTTCTATTTTACGCATCTATTCCAGACCAGTCCAAATGGCATCTCTCAAATCTTGCTCGAAGGTGGCCGATCCATAACGAGGTCTAGGCTGATTGGCTAAGAAGTACCGATACAGACACGGGACACGACAATTTTAAAAAATGGGAGACACGGATACTTCTGGGACACATCAAATATATTTTTATTTTCCATGAAGAAGAAGAAGAAGAAAAAGAAAAGGAAAAGGAAATTTTGTTATGGGCATAGATTTACTGAAGAAGAAGAAGAATAAAATGAAAATGAAAATGAAGAAATTTTGTCTGGTGGTGTGATTGTTGCTTCTCTCTTTTCTTTCTTCTCAGCTTCTCCTCTTTCTAGTAGCTATGGCTTTCACGTTAGCATTGATTTGCTTTGGTATTTTGTATTGAAGATATGAAATTTGTAAATTTACCCCATTTTAAACTTTCAATAATTACAATATAACCCCCCGTGTCCAAAACGTGTCCTCGCGGTGTCCCAAATGTGTCCCGGACGTGTCCTTTGCTTAAAAATAATAATAAAAAATTGGACACGCCATGTGGCGCATTCGACACGTATTTTGGCGTGTCCTTGAAGTATCTGTGTTTGTGATGTGTTCAACACGCAAACGGCAACCTAAACTGTGTGTCCGTGCTTCCTAGTTGATTGGTTTGATAGGTTGCCCAGCGTAAAATGAGACTTATAGAAAGAGAGTGGCGTTTACGATGCTATTGTGGTATGATCAATAGAATTGAAATAGATACACCCCCTTTGGTTTGTTGCTCTCTTCTTTTGGTCGGTTCCCACCGTCTCTTTTCATCATAACTGTGAGGTGATGAGTCCTGCCATCCTGGACATGGCTACAATAATGGGCCTTCGCCCGTGTGGGGATGAGGTAAGTGCTAAATTCTCCACTGCCAAATTCCCTTGCTCTATCAATTATTGTAGGACATTCACTGCTTGCATCAAGTTCATAGAGTCCAGCATTGACCCAGCTTGTGCAACTGAAGATTAACACACCAGGTTCCAAGTCATGTGGTTGAAAAGTTCCTTTTCTACAATGCTTCTTGTAAAATCACTAAAGATTTAGCTGGTTGACGTGGCCGTAGCCCTGGAAGCTGCTTAAAAACTTTTGTTAGCTCCTCTTGTTTTGTCCCTTCTTTATAGGGCCCTGGCAAGTTTCTGAACAGCAAATTCTTGAGCACTGGTGGACCCTTTTGGCTGCTCCAACTCTGTCTGCATGCCTACTTTGGAAATTTATAAGCACTTGCTCATAGTGTCAAGGACATCTTTGACTAAGCTGAACTCTCTCTCTCTCTCTCTCTCTCTCTCTCTCTCTCTCTGCCCACAAATACACTTGCAAAAACATGTATGGATGTACTTTCTTTGGAAATGTTGTCTCACTGAATGATTTTTATCTTTAGAAGCCCAAGGTTTGGGGCCCACTGCATATGTTTGTTGTTGAGTTGCATGTGGAAATTGATGTATTTACAAATAACTACATGGAAATAAATGCATGAACTTCTAACAATTTTTTTATATGTATAATTTTGTACTTTGAAGCACGATGATTGGGATCTACAAAAAGATACAAAGGCTCTTCAATTATTACGGGTATTAATCTCCCTTTCTCTTGTTTACATTTCTATGTTTTCTTCGTATTTCTTAAATTAGCTATGAAGATGATGGTTTCTTAAATTTCCAAGCTCTAATGCTTAGCAATAGACTGTCTGTAGGAGGATATGTACGCATTATCAGTTTGACCACAATTTTTGTTGCTTAGTGGAATGGATTATTGGACTTAAGCAATTAATGAAACCTTTTCTCATTGTACATGTCTATGTTTTTGGTAATTTCGAATGAATTGTTCCTTGATTTTTAAAACCCTAGTTGAGCAGAAAGCATTCTACTACATAAGTAAAAGTTGGGAGCACGAACACGTTTTCTGGCTTATTGAATTGAGGTGTGAACATTTGCATGGTGAAGCCATGTTTTGTCATTGAAGAGAATAATCCTTATCGAAGTATGCAGTTGAATTCTTTGCAATCAGAAGCATGCACTACTTCTCTTGATTAACCTTCTATTATCATACGATTATTCCATTTTCTTAATTTGGATTGTTTCAAAATATTTCAAGTAATTGAGAATAAACATGGATTACACCTTACAGTCTCACTATTTCTAATTATTTGTTAAAATGTGAACTTGATATGTTGGATGATTAGAGTTGTTGGTGAATCCTAATTGAACAATCTATATAGTTATGTTTGTCATTTTTCTTTCCCTATACACCCTGCATTTTTAAGTTGCTCATGGTAGAGGCAGAGTCTCTCTCTAGCAGCATTTTTTTAGTTCTCTATCATAGTGGCTAAATTGACCTTCCATCTGTTGTCAGCTGTTGTGACTTATTAACCTTTATTGGATATCCCTACTTCACATAGAAAAAAGATTAACCTAGACATCAGTGATCTGGATGCCTTGTTTGGCTCAATTTTGTTGATGAATTGAAAACTTGAAATGTTATGTAGCTTTGGCCATGCTGTTATAAATGTGTGTGTATATGAGTGTGTGCATGTGTGTGTGCGCGGGGGTGAGAGTAACTGGCCTATCATTAGTAATTCTTATGAATTGCTTATTGACCTATCGAAGTGACTTTTTATTTAAAATGGGCCATTAATTTTGTATTTGAATATATGCTCCTTTTAAATTGCCAGATTTATTTCTTATTTTAACTTTGTGCCAAATTTTTTGTTCTGAAATTGTTTTAGTTACTAAGCACCATATCCAATAGCTTGCCTTTTATTTCTTCTACTTATCTAACATGCATTTATATAAAATGCAGCCGGATTTGGTGCTGTTTACAGGCAAGTCATTTTCTTTCTTGTTGCTTATACACCTGATGTGTTTGGCAGGCCTGCTTTTGGATGTTCTCTTCACATTTTAATTTCTAGATGCTATTATAACTTCTTCTTCTTTACATGGTTGGGTCACCAGGTGATTTTGGAAACGAGAATGTCGAACTTGTTAGAAGCATTGCGCATCTAAAAGTTGCTAAAGCAGTTATATTGGGAAACCATGATGCCTGGAGTACACAACAATTTTCTGAAAGGCAAGTCAACTGTATTGAAGTACAGGATTAGTTTTGTAGAAGAAACAGGAAAGTTGCACTGCATTGTGAATGAATGAGAATATGCTCTCATTCAGAAGCACTTGTAGTGGGATGGACTTAAGTAAACTATTTTCATTTTTTTTAATGATTAGACTTCGTTTGCATGATGCGCTTGCAGGATATTTTATTCAAGTTGCTGCTAATTTATTCCAGTAATTGAAATTTATACGAATTTATTCTTCCATTTTGTGCTTGATTCAATTCTCATCATCTCATTGCTATTATGGTGCCTCACTGTTGAACCTATTGCTAAAAACCATCATATTCACCATCGGGTTGGCAACACCTTTCAATTTTTCTGCATGTTTCTTCATGCATAAGTTGTAGGAAAATGGGTTGCTTACCATAGCATACCCCAGGGCGTGTGCACTTTATTTAGCATGCACTTTTCCCATGACTCTCCACATTGATATAGGTAATGAGAAAATATAGGTAACTACAACACCTTACTTAAGCAGTACTTCATTTATTCCGGGGTCTTGGGGAGGAGATCTAGGGTTTTCAGAAGCTGAGTTTTGTTTTCCTATGCTATTGCTGCTTCTGCCACCACCTAGAATCAGGTGTCCTAAATTAGTTCAATTTAGAGGTATCTTCCAAAAACGTCATCGCCCTCCTTTTTATTTCTTTATACTTATAGGTTGTAAAATCTATTTTGTCTCTTTAAAATGGTTTTGGATAATTGTCTTTTCAAATTCTACTTTTAGTGCTGCAATTATGAGCTTTGCATATTGGAATAGTTTTTTTCCCAATCAGAGAAGTTTTCCATAAGTGGAGGACAATGAGTGATGGTTATAGTGGAGCAGTCTCCCTCAAATAATAGCAATTTTGTGTTTCATGGGGCATTACATTTTCTATTCCTTTTTGTGTAAACTTTTTAAAATCCACATCTTAAATCATAATTGTAGTATAAATCAGGATTGCATCAATCAACCAAGCAAATGTAATGATATCCTGATAGTTTCATTTACCAATTGGCCCAGAGATCTATATCTAGCTATATTAAGAAGAAATCATGTAATGAAGGGGATTCTTATTTGTATGAAGTATTAACTACAACCGCAACACCAAACCCACCCACCCACTCACCCGCTCTTTCTCTGTCCAAACATATTTTAGATTCTAAAGTAGCTACTAGCTAGTTTTGTGTTCAATGGGTCCAATATGTGAGTTTCAACTTTTAATCCATTTTTCTTGTTCTGATAAGAGTCATGGATTTGATTTTTAGGAGGAAAGATCGAGTCCAACTTCAGCTGGAATGGTGAGCATATACTGCCTCCTCTTTTTCATTAATATATGAAAGGATTTTAAATTGCATTTTGCAGTAAAATTCATTGCCGCATCATAATTCGTTATTTATAAACTTCTAAATGTTCAATATTTCTGGCATCTTCCTATTCTACCATCCATTTCACAGTAAAAAGTATTTGGCATTGCTTCTTGTTACTTTATATTTCTCAATAACAAAAAGTTAACCTCCGGCCCCCTTTCTCCTCTTTATTCAAGATTGTTTCCACCACCTGTGATAAGTAGGGTTATAGAAGAAGGCCATATTGAAAATTAATGGGTGAAATTTTGCTGGCTAGATATGATGAAGACAGTGTTTCAAACTAAGATTGGAATAGATACTGGGAAGGCCAGTAGTGTAGGAAAGCAGATTGAATGGTCCAATAATCCAAGCAACCATGTGGACATGGGGAATAAAGAAAATTCAGTTGAATTAAGGAAAACATATGTTTTTGGTCTGTCAATCGTCGAAAATCATTCTGAAGTGTCTTTAATAACAAAAGTAATGTCTTGTTTGACATTGAAAATTTTTATTTTTATACTTTATTTATAGACACTGGGATATTCAAAAGGGCACTCCTATAAGCTCAGAAGTAGGATTGGTTGACGTTCGTTGATTAACACTCCTCAACTGGTAGAGCTGATGCCCGTGGCTACAATTTCAAGTAAAGACACCTAGAAGAAGACGAGCATTAATGCCGGTTTAAGAAGCATGGACACAGACACGCGACACCACCACGACAAGACAAGGTGTCACGGGGCGGCACTTGTGAGCAAGTTGAATGTCACAATGCTCCCGTATGGCGCCCGCCAAGCTCCCTTGACAAGCCCGCCAAGCTCAAGTCTCCACCGGTTGATTACAAACAAAGCAATTTGATGGCACAATACAAGCATTTATATTGGAAATTGATGGAAAGAAATACACAAGAAATTAACAAAAGAGTACATTTTCATTGCTAAGAAGGTATTTACAATGCTTAGAAGATAAAAAACAAGTGCTTGGTTGATTACAAGAAAAATGGTGGGGGAGGTTGTTGACATACATACCCCCGTTATAGTAGCATTTTTAGCCATTTACAAACTGACAAGTGAAAACATAGTGTGTGCCCGAGGAGTCATAATGGACTCTCATTAATTCTACAGTTGTCCAAAAATCCTAAACTCTAGGAATGGGAAAATACATCATAAACGCTATGTACATAAAAAAACCTAGCTTGATTTGCCCTCCGGAGCTAGGAGAAATGCCATGCCAAAGATGCACCAAAAAGGTGTACATGTGTAAATTTGGCATTGGCCCTTCATCGTCGCCACGGAGGGAATTACATCAAAAGGCTTGCTAGGACTTAAACTCCTACATATTTACAAGGGTTTGGACCCTAGGTTGTGCGGCAAAATATGGCCGGAACGTCCCTCAAACGCCAATGCGCCGCTGCTGCCCGCTGCCTTGCCTGCTGCCTTGGCTGGTGCCTTGGCTGCCAGCTTGCTGCCATGGCTGCCACGTGGGGCAATTGGTGGCTGTCTTGGCTGCCATGTGGGGCATTTTTGGGGCTGCCTTGGGGCATCTCATGGGGCATAAATGGGGCTGTTTTGGGGCTGTTTTGAACAATGTTTGGGCATCGTTTGGGCAATGCTTGGGCATTGTTTTTGGCCATCAAATGAGCACCATTTGGCCCGTCTTTGAAGCATATTGCCTTGTGCATTGGTTGAGCACCCCTTGGCCTATTATTGGAGCACCTTGGCACAAAGTTGGGCATCCGTCCTCCACCATCTTTGGCACACCTTGGGGCCTTAAGGCAAGTGCGAAGGCACTTGCGTGGGACGTCATGGGACGCAAGGAAGCGACCCGTGACACAAGGACACGCCGACACGGCAATTTTCAAAATATGCTTGACACGACATGATAGGATGCAGAATAACACTAATTAAAACTAAAAAAACAAGTATTCTATAGTTTTAATATCAAATTAGGTATAAAATCACATTACTTTTGTTTTACAATTGGATTCTAAGTTTTTTTTTTTTAAACATGCTACATGTTTCAATATGTAAGTGATGGACATGGGTGTCCAAGTGACGGACATGCATGTACCCCAAGTATCCAAAGTGTGTCCGATTCTAAAAAATAATACAATAATAGGACACATATGGACTCATGTTCGACACGTGTAGGGGGATGTCTAAGGAGTGTCGTGTCTAACATGAACACATTACCTTCTTAGAAGTATCCATGCTTCTTAGATGCCGGTCAAGCATCTCTACAAAGCTAAGCCAAACCTCCCAACCAATTCTATGGAATTCGCCACTGCAGAGTTGACCTCAATATGTCAGATATGGGTAGGGGGCCAGCCGCCCCTGAGCAAGTTATGCCCTTCATAGGTGGGCTCGCCCTCCTAGACTCTAACCACTACATAAATAGGGCTTCCCTTTCTTTCCAACAAGAAGAACAAAACCAAGGACAGACCAAACACACTATTGTCTACTGGCTTGCTGCTCTCTTTCTCCCTCTGGCTGTCACATCTCTCCCCCTTCTGCTTCTTGATCGGCCAGTGTCATTAAGTTATTGTCATAGCTTCCCAAAAAGTATCTAACCTCCTGCTCGACCCTCTTGATTGCTCACTCTCACCTCTAAACTTCCTGGAGAATCTAGCTTACAATTGATGATGTCAAGAAATTGACTAGAGTTTGAATATATATTGCCTATATTAACGGCATATATTGGTTAACAAAGAAAATTTCTATCACCGCGTCACTTTTTTAAGAGAAAAGTATGAGACATAATTACAGTTTAAATGTATTTTAAGGAGCCTTATCTCTGAAAGTTATAATTTTCATGGATCTTTTAATAATTATGTAACGTAATGTTAATAGTTTTTTGTCCCCTACTTCCAATACTCCTTTCCCAATAATCACATTTCCATCTTTGGAAAAAGTTGATATTAAATAAAATATGGAAAAGTAGTAGGGCTATTTATGGCACTTTCATCGTGCTTGTGAGTTTCTTTTGTGTGCCAATAGTTGCCATTCATTCTCTTAATTGAATTGCAATTAAACAAGCTTTTGCTAAAAGGTTTGAGGCACTTTGAGCAGAACACAGTGATTCTCGTGCATCTGTTTTGGATAGGTCCCTAATTATCTAGTTATATAAGATTTGAAGTTAGAACTCAATTCTTATCAGAGTAATCTACTCAAGTGTTCCCATTCTTCTAGGGGATCAACAATTAATACCATCAATCTTAGGATTCTGCAATGTTGGACTTGGATTTATGATTTTAAAGAAAAAGAAGTTCTAGTAGATCTTTCTTAGATTGTTGAATGCCATTTGGGTAAATTCCAATCCTAGAGATATTTTACACAAAATCCCCCTCCAAATCTGCATCATTCTGAATAAAATCCCTGTATACCGTTTCTGTTTGTATATGGCATTACTCTTCTGTAATAATTGATAAGAACTACTGTAATAATTGATAAGAACTAACTTGAGTAGGAAAATGACAATCCATTTTGTGAATGTTCAGTCTTGGTGAAGAGCATGTGGGTTATCAACGCTTGGATTATCCTATGTTAAAGCTAAGTATTGTTGGTGGACGGCCATTTTCTTGTGGGGGTGAACAGCTGTTTCGGAAAAGGCTTCTGGCTGCTAGGTTAGTTTTGTAGTTAAGCATGTTATCTTAGAGTCAGTTTTTTCTTCGTGCTTGATCTCCTGTGACTACTCTGTGATGGTGCTAGTGCATATTGACTTTAATGCCACTGATCCCATCTAGTAAAGTTTAATGCAGGTTTGTTTTCATCATTTAGGGCATACATCTAGGTGATCCTGGGATTGCCTTATCGTTGTTATTGTTTTCTCCTTTCTCCTTACCATGTTTCAAGTCCGCTTCAGTTCTTAGTGTGACCAGATTGATGCATCAAATTAGACATTTCTGTGCTTGACTTCATTGTTGTTCCCTCTTAGATTTTTATGCAGAAATGCTTGTTGTTGTACTTCTACCTTTGTTATTATGGCTTGGATTGCAACTCATCAAATTGGAATTATTCTCTTAGATATGGCGTCCATGACATGGATGGAAGTGCAAAGAGAATCTGTGAAGCTGCTTTGGGTGCACCAGAGGATCATTCGGTTATATTTCTTGCTCATAATGGTCCCACAGGTGTGTCAATCTACCAAAATCTACTTGTATCAAGGCCACTGCCATACTCTTTGCTTTATATTGAAAATTCTATAGGAATATTTGAGCAGGTCTAGGTTCTAATATAAATGACATCTGTGGGAGAGACTGGGTGTTTGGAGGTGGTGACCACGGTGATCCAGGTTAAAACCTTTGGACTTAACTCCTTGTTTGGTATGCAATTCTTTGTTTCAATAGGTTACCCATGAGCCAGCCCTATTAAAGGGAGGACAACTGGCGATTTATCTGAAAGCTTGGTTGTGTAAATTTTTTCCATTGATCTACTTTTTTTCTGGGAAGATGTAATGTTCTTTTTCAAAAGATTGGAATAACATTTAATTCATGATGTTTACACGAGCAATATATGGTTACAGACTTAGCACAAGCCATTTCCCACTCGAAGGAGACAACCAAATTATCTATCCCTTTGGTTGTGTTCGGTCACATGCATAAACAGCTGGCTTATGGACATGGTCTTCGAAAAATGATAGTGGTTGGGTCCGACAACATTGTATACCTGAACGGCGCCATTGTTCCTCGGGTTAAAAGATTGGGTGATAAACAAACCATGGACAACAGAACCTTCATGAACAACAGAACCTCACTTTCCCCACCAAATGCAGAAGACACCGCACGAGCTTTCACTTTGGTAGAGATATCGGATGGAAAATTGGAGAAGATTGCAGAAACTTGGGTTTCTGTTATTGGAGACGAGACTGCATTACAAGAGGAGCACATATTATACAGTAGAGGGTCCGGAGGCACTGAGCTGTGTGTGTAGTGGATTCAGCTTTGATCATGGCTTGTCAAATACTGGAGGTAACTCAACCCATAGTGCCCATTCTCCTTGAGTAATCTATATTGAAGAGATGTATGCCTTTGATACCCATATACGTATATAACTGTTCTGAAATATCTGTTTCTTTCATCAAGGGTTCTACCAATTGATATGTCCCTTCACAGGGTGTATGTTTGCCATACTAGTTGCAAAGTACCACATGCCATTAGAAATTGATGCTAGCATTTTAGCTTGCATTGCACTTATATCATATGTATTTCTTCGTAAAGAGGTAACCTCACATGAAATCATCTATAACCTAGATTTCCTAACAAAAAATGTTTTCTTAAAGCAGATTAATATACAGTGGTCAAACATGTTTCTGTAGGCTCTTCTTTTATTAACATTGACTGGGTTTCTTTTTTTCTTTTTGTCTTTGTGGTTTTATTTACTCTTATTTATTTATTTTTTTTCACTTCAGGGTGTTTAAACCTGTGACTAGTCCCTTGAGTTTATGCAAGGTCACCGTTCGTAAAAATCATGTAAACTTTATGCATTGCATGAATGATAACTAGTCACAAAGAGACATGAATTGAAATTAAATTTTACATAGTTCGTGTGGACGTTCTCTACAAGTTTGAGGGAGTAGTCAGTCTAATAAAGGCTTAGACACTTGTAGAAAAAAAGTGTGGCCTATATTTTTTACTTTTAAGAGCTAGCTTTTGTTAGTGCACCAAGTTCAAAGCATTCTATATGGGCTTTTTGACCCAGTCTATATCTTTGAACTTAAGCTTTCTTCCTCTGGAAAATATAAAAAAGTGACTGATATATCACAGCTTGCCCCCACAGCTTTGCTGGGTGTCCCTATGACATTTATGCATAAAATTAATATAGTCAGTGGTGATAGAGGTTGTTTAGTAGACCACCATCCCAAACCTATCAAGGTATTGTTTTCTAGTAGGTCATCCTGACCATATCAACTTTGAGCTTATGAGACTATTAAAGGGCTGCTGTTTGGATGTGATAATTATTAGTATGTGATTCAATGTGATAAGGCTATAAATAAGTTGAGTTGAGCCAAGTGGTGGGTTATTTAAATTTTGTTTGAAAACTTTAACGAGTTTGAAATTGTGTTGAAGTTTAGCTTGTTTAACTTATGAGTTAATTTCAAACGAACTTTAATCAAGCCGAGCTCTAGTAGTTTGAATTTTTTAATGTATTTTTGTTTACCAAGTAGAGTTCGAGCTGAGTTTAAAAAATTAATGAGTTTTAAAACATGTTTAAGCTTGATTTATTTATATAATGAGTTGATTTCGAACCGATATCGAATGAGTTTTTAACAAATTAAACAAGAGTCGAGTTCAAGTAACTTGATTTGTTTTATACTTCTACCATTGGTTATGAGTGGCTATGCATTAATACTTAAAAACTTTGGGCCTTAAGCTAAAGGAAGTAACCTATATTTTCAGAACTGCACGGACTGGAGGTCCAATCTGGGTTTTTCTTTGATTTACAAAATGGGACAAATATTCAATGGTAATATCATTACCACTCGGATTTAAATTTTGTAGTAAGATACGGCGAAAGAAAATCGATTACTTTGCTACTAATTTTTTTTCCAACAAGATGATCTTCCACATGTTATTTTGCTTCCTATATTAATTTCTTAAAATAATAATGATACAAGGACATCATTAAGATTGGAAAGGACTAATAGCCACATTTGACCTAGTAGGGGCCCAAAGAAAACAGTACTAGAATTCTCATAAAACCACTTTCCCCATCAATTTTTGGTAATAGGCCAATCAAACAAAGCCTTATCTTATCCTTCTTCGATGAAAGTATGTTAAAAACATGCTCCAACCTTGCGGCTTTGTTGCTCACCCTTTCCACCCAATGATGGCTATTATACTTTCGAAATTATCATGAAATTTGTGGTCCTTGGATTATTATTATTATTTTTTAGCAAGTAAGCTCTCCCAAAGGGTGACAAATGCTCATAATTTATCAATATCTATGCATGCTTCATGCAACACAAAGTACTCGAACTTAAGTAGTTAACATTGTAAAAAAAAGTACATTAAATAGAATCCCTCAAAGTGACTTGTGATACTAGCGTAGTAGTTTATTCTCAAGAATACTACATGCAGCACAGAAGAGAGCTTGGGATAGTGACATTGCACGAGCGGTACATTCAGTAAGCACTCCCAGAGGCTAGCAAACACTCAAAAGTCTATAAGTACCAATGTATGCTTCATGCAACAAAGAGGATTTAAACTCATATAATTAACATTGCACAAGCAGTAAACTCACTAAACTCTATCAAAGACTAGCAAATACCTCTACCAGTATCAGTATAGCAGTTTCTTCTAATAATGCACAACCGTTACACTTAGTAAACTTTTTCAAGTAATCTAATCAATGCTAATCAATCTCATCAATCTAATCAATCTCAAGTAAGGTATAAAGTGTTCAGGCATGCAACTACTCTCTGAGTAATCAATACTAATGTAGTAGTTTTTTTTCAAGAACGCTTCATGCAAAGCAAAGTACTCAAACTTAAGTAGTGCTAATAACATTGCACAAGGAGTATATTCCTAGTTCACACTCATTCTCAACTCAATAAACTCGTAATTAAGTGTTCTTGATGGTGGCAAGTATGGAATGTGGTTGGTCCTGTAATGTTTTGCATTAACATGTTCCTTAACTTGGAGAACTAAAGGTGTTTATAGCTAACTTCTCTATTAAAATGCCCTTGAGTTTTTCTTTTTCATTTCTCTTTATTTTTTGTGTTCTTTTTTAACTGATAAGAATCAAACCTTACTCCCTCATAGTTAATTTAAGTGTTATGTCGATACTATTTGTTGTTCTATGAAAAAGGTGAGTATAAAATTGTATACATTCTAAAGTTTGTGTAGTTGTAATCACACTATCTAACTTCTGAAGGAAGATGGCAATGTATGTTTCCTGGATGAGATCGGACAGTTTTATCCAATCTATAAGATAATGGCGGGATTGTGTGTCTCATAGATTGAATTTATGAATGACATTGTTTATACTATATTTGTTATTAAAACTAATATCACTCCCTCGTGATATTACTTATCCCATGTTTTGAAGTATTGGGTAGCTCAATGATCAATTGACTCTCATGCTAAGAATAAAATATTAAGTTCAATCCTTCCCTATGCTTATCTTTGGCTAACCATCATTCATGCAATATATAAAGTTTGATGGCTCAGCACGAGCTCGAAAAACAACTTATCAAAATCATATATACACCATGTTGCCAAAAAAAATAAGGAAGTAATCCTAAGTCTTGTGTTCAGATTGCATATCAGAAGCAATTAATCCTACCAACCATGAGGGTGTGCATAGATTGGCTCGATTCGAGTCGAGTCCATGCTAAACCATAACTGACACGATCTTGATCTGTTATAAATTTTTGAACTTAAAACCAAATTAACTATTTAATGGAATCAAATTTAACTAACCCAATCTAGATCGAGTTAGTTCAAGTCAGGTCTATGGTTCAATTTGAGATTAGGTTGGTTTGATCATGTCTTAATTTTATGTAAAAGTTTGATTTATTCACTTAAAAAAATTTTAAAACTTAATTTTGTATCTTGTTTTCTCAAAAAATAAAAAAAAACTAAAAAATTAACCAACGATATCTAAGTACAATATATTTTAAGACTTTTATATACATATAAATTGGTGCTTAAGTTGGTTCTTGGTTTAGTTAAGGATGAGTCAATTCTCGAGTCATAAAAAGTGTTAGCCCAAGAATTAAACTGATGTTATCAGTTTGTACGGTTTGGTCATTTTAGAATTCAGAATATGAACCAAAATGATCCAAACAAACCGAGTTAGTTTTGCTTTCTTTCGATTCTTTTGTTCATCTCTACTAAACACTGAATGTGTGGGCTAGCAGAATGGTAAATCTAATCCCACGACTCCATGTTCCCCAACCAAACACAACCTAAAATGACGGATGGTTTCATAAAAGGTCGCAGGAAGTGGTTGATAAGTTAAATCCCCAAATCTTTAGACTCCATTTACACATGGAATCGAGATGAGAGAGTAGTAATTACGGTTAAAATGAGGGGTCACTTTAGTCAAATAGATTCAACCCTCGCAACCTGGGGCTAACAAACCGTTAAACTTTTGTTTTTGTTTTTTTACAATTGACTGAACAAAGCAAATGAGGGAATGTCTGACCTGACACTGTCGTTTGAATACTTTTCTCTCTCTCTCTCTCTCTCTCCATGTGTATAGATCTAGCAGCCTTTGACCGAATCTTAGCCGTCCATCATCCTACCACTAACAGCTTGTTTGAAAGTTGGGGAGCCAAGAGAAAGAGAGGAAAGAGTGACTGAATGAAAAACTATTTTTACTTCGCTCTTCAGTTTTGCGAAGAAAATAAGAAGAAAGTGAAAGAAAAAAAAAATTAGTGATTAAACAATATGAAATGCTCGGTAAAGTTTTTTATTAAATGATAATATATAGTATGTGAATATATTAGTAACTTAAATTTATGGTGTAGTGAAAAAAAATATAACATGATAAAATTTAATAAAATGATTCTTTAAAAAATTTTTTACTATACCATAAATTTAGATTATTGATGTATTTACTTATTACGTATTATTATTTAATAACGATTATTATTGAGCAATTAATATTATAAAATTAGTAAAAAAATTTAAAAAATAAGAGAAATTTAAAATTTTTTTACCCTTTTCTCTTCGCGTTTCTTTCTAGATAGAATCAAATGGTAATTTTTATTTCTCTTTACTTCATTTGCCCAAGCTCCAAACAGGTTGTAAGGATTAAGATAAATCTTCCACGACAAAAAGAAAAAAGAAAAAAATTCACAAAAGAGTGTCCATATAAGTAAAATTGTAGAGGCGTGTACATATCATCAACTGCCACCATCATCATCAGCTTTGTTCATTATTCTCCTTAACTCTTCTGGGGGCTCTGTTTCGAGTCCCGTGTAGATCGGATCTATTAGCGCCACTTGTATGTCATAATCATCATCAAATCAAACAAACAAAAACCAGCTAAAAAAAATTAAACTGAATAAAAAAATAATAAAAAATTTCCCATGCTTTCCTACCAAATTTTCTCAGAGAAAACAAGAGAAAATTTCATGTAATCGAGCTGTTTCATAGACTAAACCTCATCGATTTAATCGATTGGTGCCTCTTGCTTTGTGGGTTGGGGTTAATGGGCAATGTAACGTCGAGTGTGGCTGCGAAATTCGCATTCTTCCCGCCTGACCCCCCAACGTACGATGTGTACAGAGACGGCGATGGGAGGCTCGTCTTCACAGGGCTCACCGCCGACAAGAACGTCGACGTCCACTTGCTCGACACCAAGGGCGGCAACAAGATTGTCGCCACCTTCTGGAGGCACCCTTTTGGGAGGTTCACGATTCTGTACTCTCATGGCAACGCTGCTGATTTGGGTCAGATGCAGGAGCTCTTCATTGAACTCAGAGCCCACCTCCGGGTCAACATCATGAGGTTTATTGTTTTCTTTTCATCATACATGTCAATAGCTACATCTGTATGTATAGCTGTATGTATGTGTGTTTTATGATTGTTTTGGAATCTAGGTTCTGGAGGTTTTTGTTTGTTTTTGATGTATTGGTTTTCAATGCTTATTTTGGTTTGGTATTTCTTACTTATTTCTGATATAATAGTATTGTGTGGTTGTGACTATGCATATTTGTGATTTATGATTTTCGAATCTGAGTAGTGTTTGTTTTCTTGATGACCTTGAAATGTGTTTGTGGTTTTGTTTTTGTCAATTCGTATTATCATATGAGTTAATTTTTCTGTTTGTTGGTGTGATTGGCCTCTGGGTTTTTCACTTGGATGGCTTGCTTTTCATCGTATTGAAATATTTGTATAGTTTTTTATTCTTCTGAAATTGAATTTTTCTATTTATCAGACCCCTTGAATTGCTTGAAATTCCCAGATTTTAGTTTTGGTTTGCTTGCTCTTTTGAACTTTTTTGATTGTGATATGGGGTTTGTTGCTATTACTTATGATCTGCATTTCTGTCTATTTATGAGTTCTATTGATGGATGCACACAAACCCATGGTTTTGTTTTTTTTTTTTGGTTTTGCCTTTTTGGTTGCCTGCTGCTAGTTTCTTCTTCTCTTTTTTGCGAGTTTTATAACTGTTCATGGTTTCTTTTGCTTGTGAAATGTACTGGGATGATATGTCTATGGGGACTGAAGTTTTAATATGGATTGTGAAATGTCTGGAAGAGGTTTTATGGCTTTTCAGGCTCATATTTTTGTGAATTTGTTGCGTCAAATGGGCTTATTATACATATCAAGTTATCAACCATTAGGTTTTTGGATCAAGTTGTTTGAAAATGCTTGTACTTCTTTGATTTTGTAGTGTGTTAGCGGGTGGAAGTAATTGGTTAATACACATGTGGAATTTAACTTGAAGCTGATATGATTTTTCAGTGGTAAATGCCTTCATAGGGTGCCAATTCAATGCATTTAGTACAGCTTAGAAGTCAGTCTTTAGTATTGACTTAGTGCATTTTGCTATTTTGCAGTTATGATTATTCAGGTTATGGAGCATCCTCTGGTAAGGTAAGGCAAATATGAAACCAATCTTCATATGCAGCTAGTCTTTGACTTGAAAATCTTGAAGCCTTATATGAACTCCTAATTACTCATTAACTTTCCTATTCAAAGTTTTAAGAAAAATATAAGGAAAAGATGAAAGTAAATGCTATTTATTGCCACGAACTATTTATCCAGCTCATTGTTGCTCAAAATACATTTTTGGTTCATTGCCTATTTCTGTGCTGGTAATTGGTTACTGCTTTGATAATTACAGCCATCTGAGTTCAACACATACTATGACATAGATGCTGTCTACAATTGTTTGAAGAATGAATATGGAATTAAGAACGAGGATGTGATTTTATATGGCCAATCTGTTGGAAGTGGGCCTACACTACACTTAGCTTCTCGTTTACAGAGGTTGAGAGGTGTTGTTCTTCATAGTGCCATCCTTTCAGGCATACGAGTTTTATATCCCGTCAATATGACATTCTGGTTTGACATTTTCAAAGTAAGTTTCAATTGTTTGCTCTTCTGTTCCATATTTTGATTACTCAGTTTTGTATTAAGAACCCTTTGTTCATTTCTTCAGAATATAGACAAAATACGGAATGTCAACTGTCCAGTTCTAGTTATACATGTAAGTTTCACCTCACTCATTAGCTCTTTCGTCTTTATTTACTAGAAGCATTCCTAGATATCCATTTTGTTTCCACCAGCATTCATGTGTTTATTCTTAGTGAAGATTTTCTTTAGAATAAAATTTTAACTTGTTTCTGCAATATAGGTTTATATTTTCCCTCAGTGTGCTGCTAATCTCATTTGGAATGACTACACTTCACTGTTTGATTGGTTTATTATAGTTTCCGTGAGATAGACACATTCCTCAATTTTTCATGCTACTAAATGTCTTGTGCTTTATTGAGAAATTAAACTAGTGGGCAAGGAACTTTCAAATATTTGCCTCAAGAAATGATGATTGATTATGATTGTTTGTGAGTTTCATATTTCAAATTATTAACAAAATCTATGTCAAGAGACTTTAATTTTTTTTTTATTAAATTCCATTTTATTATGTTCATAATCCAGTGTTTTTGGAAGAAAAAAACTTAAGGGTGTGTCACTATCTTTAACAACCACAAGACCTCATTCTCATTGCTCCTATATTTTTAGTTTCCTAAATCATTATGGATAGTTCTGTAACCGTGAAACCATTTTATTTTTTGAACAAGTTCCATTATTGCAGGCTTTAGCACAGCATTCATTGAAACTGGAAGTGGTATTTAACATGCAATTTTTCTTGATCAACTGTATTAAAAAAAATTTCTGGGATGCACATTGGTTTTCGTGTCCATAATAATGTAAAGAAGAGTCAGATTACTATCAACAGTAACCACACCAGGTTTATATCAAGCACAATTATCTGCTTACCCACATGTCTTGGCTTCATTGCCCATATTGCTTGAAATATTCTTTTGGTGATGGAACCACCTCCATTTGAATGAGGTAATAGCATTTGGAACTGACCAGGAAAAAAGTTGTCTCCATTCCCTTGACCCTGGCATTTATTCCTCACCAATTGGGTATATATATATATATATATATTTGATAGATGTCACTGGTGAGGGCATATTACTTAACCAATAGATGCCAACTGTTGAACTATACTGGATTGTTGTGTTTTAAGTAGTAAACAACATCAGTTTCCAACATCACATCCATCTGGCATCTACCGAGTTTTTGTGGTTACTGCTATGATCTCCAGGCTTCCACGGTCTTGGTTATGTATTATAATAAAATACTACTACAAAGAGATTGATACTTGTAGCCCAATTATTGGGTTACCTTAGGTGAGCAAAGTGTAGCATCACCTTAAGGCATCCAAACTAGTGGCAGACTCCAGAATTTTTCACATAGTTGAAGCAGTGGTCAAATGAGAGCACAGGACTATTGGAAGTTTTGTGTGTCTGTGTGTGTGTGTTTTTTTTTTGTTTGTCACGGGGGGGTGGGGGGTGGTTAGCTGTTCAAGACTGAAATGCATTAGTGTCTCCTTTTGAGCTAACTTTTCATATATGTACATATATAGATACAGTATATGTATACAACTACTTTGGACATCAGTGATGACTTATTAAACATTCGGGCCATATAGGTCGTATCCTTTGCAAAATAGCAAGCTCCTTGTGTCTTGTTTCACCACCTTATCCTAAATTCTTGTTCACCTTCCACTTGTTCTGGTGTTACATGGAACTTGATTCAAATCACTTATCCTTATTGGTGCAGTCATTAGCCTTTGTCAAACTTGGCCAACTATTTTAGGACAGTTATGAAACAAGGGTGGATATATTTGCAAGTCTCCCAACTAGTCTCAAATGCATGGGAGTGCACGTGTCCTGTTGGTGCTTGTTTACATACTAATCGTTAATGATGATGAGATTAACTTCAATGAGGATGATTTGCAAAAGGGGTGATCTTCAGATGCAGCCCTAAAGAACAATTTGTGATTTACAAGTTTCTATTGATTTACGTATCTGGAAACCACATCTTGACATGCGACGTGTTGCATGAAGAATGGAGCCCACAAAAGTCCCTTTTGCAGTTCAACATTATAAAAAAAGGGACAATAGGTATGCATGTTTTAACTTATTGTGGAGGTTTAGTTACCAAGTCTTCCTCCCATAATCCCCATTGGGGGCTGAACTACTTTGTATTTCCTTGTCCCTTGAGCTATCACCAGCTTTTAATTGTTCTACAGCTTCAACTGCAGTATCATGTTTGTATAGATTACATAATTTTACAAGTGTATTTGAAATTTCTAAAATTGTATGAGGTGAAATTTATTTGAAGCCTACTCTTTCTTGTCCTTTCTTATCCTTTCTTTCTCTGAACTCAAGAGCTTATAATCTGTGAGATCAAAACAAATAATAATACATGACATAGAAAAGGAAATTTGTTGCATACTTCATGCAATGATTAGCTCCTTTGATGACACAAGTTCTCTCTCTTTTGGAGCGTCATATTGAAAACTCAAAATTCCAAGTCATTCATCTGGCTACAGAAATGCTTGACAGTTAGTCTATAATTCTTCCTTCTGTTATCCGCTACTAAAAAGTATACATGTAAAGAAGTCCTGTTCTGCGATGTCCTAAGGAAGCTTTCATGTCTTTGAACTACCATCTAAATTGCTGGTTGTGTTTTATTGACCTTGTTAGATCACCAATTGTCCCAAAAGCTTAAGCTATTAGGAAATGGGCCCAACAACGTATATCAAACTATCTAACCCTCGCCCTCATGTGCGACATCGTCTTGCATGTGGAGAGCAAACAGAAGAGCTAAACATGGTGCACCAACACACGCAAAACAAAGTGCACTATAGCAAACATAATGGAGGAACAAATAGAGGTTATGAGACTTGAACTCACGATCTACTTGAACCAAAGCTTTGATACCATGTTAGATCACCAATAGTCCCAAAAGCTTAAGCTGTTAGGAAATAGGCCCAACAATATATATCAAACTATCTAACAGACATTTAATGCTTTTCTCCCTCTCTCCATACTCCATACTTGCCTCATGTAACAGTGATTGTAGTATCTTCTGGTTTGAGTCCTCTCTTGCAATCCTTATGCCCTAAATATCCAATAATCAATCCCATCCATGTCAACATTGCCGAAGAATTGGACCCATCATTGATAGATTCCATATAGAGAAGCTCAAGCTAAGATTTCAAGATGGTTGGATGAACTTGGATAAACTAATCTTGTACTGCAAACAAGAAGCTTCAGATTCTGTATCTTGTATGATTTCCTGATGTTCGTACTGAACCACTGCTTCAGAATACTGATTTACACTTAGATTACTTCTTTCGTGCCTGATAGATCAATTTTTTTCCATTTCAGGAGACCATCCTCCCTTTCTGATTCCTATCTGAAGAACATTTTCTTTATTTTGTGCGGATTAACCGTACACCCTCTGCCTTCTGTCAAATGTTGTCAAATGTAGGACAGCTCTAACAGACAAATTGTTGCTTATTTTCAGAATCTTTTACGCATTCTAATATTATTTGTGGGCCATAATTTTGTCTTCTCGAGAATGCTTTATGTGATATTGTCAACGGCCTAACTTCAACTCCAATGACTGGATTTGAAGTAAGCCTAGCCTCACAGCCTCACTCAAGTACTTTTGGCTAAGCTGAACTGCCTTGAGGGAAGGCAGGCTGTGGCTAAGCCAGGACTTTAGGTGATGGAGGCAATCAAGGATCATGAAATTATAAGCTAGTTCTCTCTATTGCAATTATAAGAAAAATTATAGAAGAAAAGTACTTATCAACTGTTCTAACTTGCATATAGAAACACATAAATGTACATGTGCATTACAAGCTTATGATAAAAAAGATTTAAGAGGAAAAATGAAATTTATGTTTTCTCTTAATATGAGAAGCTTATTCACTAACCCACAACAAACTTTCATAGTCTTGGGGACAAATGATTGAAGAGGGTGGTTGCCTCCTTTTCAGACATGTCCTCAACCAATAAAAAAGAGTCCAAGCAACGTATATCTAGGGCTTTTTCCTCATTCTCTTTTAACTTTCATTGAACTCTAATTCCTTTGGATGCAAATAATGAGTACTTGTACAAATTTGGATATGTCATGGATTAAAGGAGTTCTTGGACGTAATTTATAATTTATGCATACTTATAGAGATGTATGTATATACATATACAAATATACGTGCATGGATATATCTGTATAAATATACAAGATAAGTAACTCTTTTAAGATAAGCTGGTGAGTGACACTATAGTTCCACATTTCATTCTCCAATTGATTCCTAATGGGGCCTAAGGATTTAAATGATATGCCAGGGCTGGCAAAGGCTCAAATTACCTTGAATCCATTGCACCTATTCTTGAGATCTTGTATATTTTTTCATTTTTGTGTTTTTGGTTTTTGTTTTTGTTTTTGTGCAAACAATTCTTTATGAGTTACAAACAACTACAAATGATTTTAAAACATGATATTTTTCATTTATAATTGAACTACCCTATTAATTAGAAGAAGAAATTATTCATGGAACATCATTGATTTGAAGTAAGAACTTGGCCTTGACACTATTCCATTTATCTCTAGTTACTGAATAGGTGGTTTGTTGTTATTTTTACTTAATGTAGATGGATTTAATGGGGCCAACAAAAGTGGAATCGGTGTTTACTTGGGCTACAGTAAGTCATATGAAAAGCACTACTTTCGGATGGGTATATATATACAACCGCTCTGTTGTCATTGGTTTGTTAGTAATGTATGATAATAGATGAATGGAAGCGCATAGCTAGCTTAATCTGGAATGCAATTTCCTGTAAGAAAATTAAACTCGTTGCCTTGATTTTGGACATTGAAGGGTTTGTTCTGAAAAAGTTTAATGTTCTTGTGCTCCAATCGAAAGAGTAGTAGTAAAGTTCAGATTAATTCATGGGTGTTCTTCTTCTATTCTGGTTTCTATCTTTTCACTCCAAGAAGTAACTTGTTTTCTATGATGCTCCATCTGATTTGAGTCCTCCTAATGTGATATTGCTTCTCTTATTTTCCCATTCTGTGGATG
Source organism: Euryodendron excelsum (assembly GCA_033060915.1). NCBI lineage: Eukaryota > Viridiplantae > Streptophyta > Magnoliopsida > Ericales > Pentaphylacaceae > Euryodendron > Euryodendron excelsum. Next base: position 5,957,060 of record CM065381.1, on the reverse strand, counting down.
AATTATTTGCAGGGAACCAACGATGATATTGTTGATTGGTCGCACGGGAAGCGATTGTGGGAACTTTCCAATGAAAAATATGATCCATTATGGGTCAAGGGTGGTGGTCATTGTAACCTCGAAACTTATCCCGAGTACATTAAACACTTGCGCAAGTTTGTGAAGGCAATGGAGAAACTCTCTTTCGCTAAAGAAAGCAAACCGCGCCTTGCTCCTTCCTCAAGTATGACAGAAACCAAACACAACAAGTGCTTAAGATTTGGAAGAAGATGACTGGATCTCTTTTATTTTTCCCACTTGAGTAGTGAACAGAGATGGCTAGTTTCTTGCAAGGTGTTCTATCAGCAGAAAAAGATACACGCTTACTTTCGTGATCAACTCAAGAGTTCGGCCTCTGAGAATGTTTGGCTCAATATGTTTCTCAAGGCAGCGAGCTGATATAAATTATGTATATTTTAGCTGTTTGATCCAGATCCCACTCAGTTAACCATTTCTGAAGTGGTGACTCCTTCAGCTTCAAATTCATTTTCCATTCATGTGGAAGTGTGTTCTTTTCTCAGAAAGCTTAAGGTTATCAAGTGACTTGATCTGAATTTCATGTAAATTTGACAAAGTCAAGGTTCATGTAAGACCATCACTGGTTTCTAATGAAATGAAAGTGCGTGTTAATATTTTTTTAGCTCATCAGCATTTTGGTTCATTGCAAAATAGTTTATGCTTGTTATCCAATTGTCTTGAATTTGTCTGCTTTTCCATGTAACTATTGTTAATGAACATGATTCTTTAATATCGGCACAAGTCGACGTCGGGTCTAATGCTTCTTAACAAGGAAATACTCACATAAGCAGCTTCATGAATCACTGTAATCTTGAGTACAGTGGTCTAGGCTAACAATACTGTTGGTAAACTAGGCTGTCGGTAATCTAGGGTAGCCATGAGCCCGATGGCCCGCCCATTATTTATAGAGTTTGAGAATTTTTTTAAGCTCAATTATGTTAATGGGCGGACTTGAAAAATGTTTGAAGTCTAGACCGCCCAAACTATATTTAAAATAATATATTTTTATATTTCAAGATATATATGTAATTAAATTTTATGTTATTTAAAATTAATTGTAGAGAAGAAAATGATTTATTAAATAAATTTTGTGTTAAATGAGTGAGTATGGGCGGGCTTGAAAGTTTTATTTTTTAATTGGATGGGCTTGAAATTGCATTCTAGGCCCAATACGAATAATTTCTTGCCTAGATCAGCTCTCGACTCTGGAGGTTCTTACTACTATGATGCAAAGTCCTTTAGGAGCTAGTGGATGGCTGATATTGGGCAAAGCGTTTATGGATACGTCCACGGTTACGGGCTCTTCCATTATACTAAATGAGATACAATACAGAGCAGAGTAATATCGTATTTATATTGAGGTTCTAAACCTGAATACATAGAAAAATACCCAAAATACCCATTAAAGGTTGTACCCTGAAAATGTATGATGTATTATTTATGCAAGCATTGAGTGATGGTGTTACCATAAGAAGGCTTATTTTATGTACTTCAACACATTTTTTGCTTTTCAATACACATTCAAATGTTTTTGGTCTCACTGCCAGGTCCTCTCCTCCTCAAGCCTGAGAATGTGAACATGTTCAATACACATGTTCACAGCAAGATGTATATAATATGCATAGATATATACATATATATATATATACACCAACCAACAATGTAACTCTGAATATTCCAAACAAGCAGACATCAAGTTGCATTTTTGTAAACTAATATGCAAGATGGTGGGGCCTTTTAAATTATTTTATTTTCAATAACCAACCAACTATGCATGTCATACATAAAATAAACTGCCTTAAAGTCAATTTCATAACAACAAAAGTCATTTGTATGAATTTTATATGAGTCGTATGAACGGTGAGTTTGCACGAGCTCGAGAGAGTAGTTGATACAAAGCATAATAAAATTCTAGTACTATATATTAACTTACTAGCTGATTAACCATTTTTTTTTCTTTGAATCTCTCCCTCCCCTCTCCCTCTCTCTATATATAAATAACTGAAACAACCATGACCCACAAATGTGCAGCTAGGTTTGGTGACTCTGGACACTTTTCTTCAATTAATGCCACATTAATTGTTGATGATGCATTTTGCAACATGAGCTTGATAGTTTGAATCACATGGGTGACCATTGAAAATATAATACTACAACTTTAGCCAACCAAGGAGAGGTGGATCTCCTTGGAGAATGGAGAGAGAAGTAATTGGATCTTGATAATTAGATCATGATCATGAGAACCCCCACTTAATTATTTTCAATAAAACTAAGATCTCACCATAAACATGTTGAGTGAAAGTTGACCATAAAACTTATATTATATATATATATGTATGCATATATAACAACTTCCCGACTCTATGAAGCTCTATAACTTCTATAGCTTTTCCCCCTTAAAAGAACGTCCCAGAAATAATAGTTGAGAGCACTAGAGTATATGGTGATTCACTGATTTGCATGCCCCTAACTCTAGTAATGTTACCGTAAGTCATATTCTCCATATATATATGTATAATATATATATGTATGTCCTTGAAGTAGCTTTCCTCCCAATATGGAGTGAGGATATGGGTCTTGTTCTTCACTTTATTTTTCTTTATATTACTTTTCCTGTATTCTTTGTTTGGAATCAGGGAAGTATAAAATATTATAAGGACGCCTTAAAAACATTGTAATTCGTTTGTTTTGATGCTTCCAAACGGAGACATAAGGTTTTGATCGATGTGTTGATTGCTAGAAGGAAAACACAACTCTTTCTTGAGCTAAAGAATATTTTTAAATAATAAAGTTTACCTTTTTTCTGGGAGTTTAACGTTAATTTAAGATAGTGTTTGACCATTTGTTATACCTAAACTTCAATGGGAAATAATGTAAAGGTTTGGTGGGGTCCAATTGATTGTTTTTGCTGCCAGGCGAAAGCTTTCTTTTCATCTAGAAGGATTATAAAAATGTCCCAAAAGAGGCAACTCCTACGAAGGTTATAAGAGAAATTCTAACAAACTTTTAAAAGGGTAAAATTACACTTACCTCCCGCTAAGGTTTGGATTCACTACAGCCCACCCTATAGTTTGGAAATGTTACGCTGCCTTTTCCTATAAGAGGTATCCCCTAACGGTGTTAACGGAGGAATTAAAATTACGATTTTACCCAAAATAAATTTTTTACTCTATTTTTATACATATTTCTATAATGTCATATGTCAAATTTTTAACTTTATGGTCAATTAACTAAATGCTCGTGCTCTTGTAAAAATTTATTTTTTAATACGTTTCCACCTACCTCATTTGATCATTTGCAGTGTTACGAAATAGTGATATGTGATAGTGTTGGTTGAGGTTTGTGATTAGGGTTTACTTCCTTTGTAAACTCTACTACCAAACCTTGGACCTAATATGAATTGCAGGACCTTTATTTTTTTTAAAAAAAAAAGAGTGTGCTTCGAACAAGTCTTGATAGAATATGTGAAAATCAAGTGTGAAACATTGGATACGTGAGTACGAAGTGTTTTTCGTAGAATTTGTAAGTATGTGAGTGTAAATCATCATTGTAAATTTCTCTTTATCTCCTTTGTCTGTTAATTCATATAGATCAATTTTTCTCTATCCTTTTTCGTCACTAAACATAGTTTGTGATACATTGAAATGTGAACACCCCATTTAGGGTTTGTTACATGAAATTTGAGTTGTGGAATCTTTTATTTTGGCCTAATTTGTGATATCTGTTTTGGCTTTATTTAGGAGTTAGTCGCATTTTGTGTCTGAAACTTGTATTTGGAATTGTTGATTTTGACATGACATTTGTGTTTGATTTTGGCATGAGAGTTTGTACGCTAAGGTAACGTTTGGTGCCCCATGACTGTGACATCAACCTTAAAGAGTCCTTTTGCCCTACTCTCAACTAGGTTGGCATGAGAATATTGAGAGCCAAAGAAGAGAGAGTAATTTTTTTTTTCTCTTCTTTTTTGTCTCTATTTTCTTTCTTTTCTCTTCTCGATAAAATCAAACAAGAAAAAGAAAAAAATATAAAATTTTTCTTTCTCTTTCCTTGCCGAAGCTCAAACAATGTGTAAAGTATAGGAGAGACACACACTTAATAGCTTGTTTGGAACTTAGGGAAATGAAGGGAAGGAAAAACAACTATTTACTATTTTTTTCCTGTTTAATTCTCCCTAAATGAAAAGGAAAAGGGAAGAGAGAAAAAAGAAAAATTTTAAATCAATCTCTCTTTTCTTTCCCTCTAATTTTTGTTATTTTTTTTAAAACCAAAATTTTTTCTTATTTTCTTGTTTCCTTCCCTTTCCTAAACTACAAATAAGCGATTCATTATACAGCTTGCTCAATTTATCCAATCGAAGCTAAACATCTATGCATAGATCATTCAAAACACAAGAGGCGTGCTAGTATCAATTGTGTCTGTTCAACAAACGTTAACTGATGTATTACACCTCAATTGAGTTCCACTAGCTGGCGTGGCTAATACTAGCTTTTCTCTCAAAAACAAAAGTTTCAAATACACTTCAGCTCCCATGAGCTTGACCTCATACAATCCCAGCCAGCACCCTCCCAACTTGATCAATACTCCGCCAATACATGACAACACCATGTACACTCGTCCATCTTGCCCTCCACGGCAGGGCCCACCACCATCACAGTCGCATTATTTTTTCTCAGCCCTTCGTGTGGACCCCACAAAACCTCTGTCCACGTCCCCATTTTCCCCAGAAGGGTCCCACACATCCCGATATCCTAAGACCGACGTGTCATTATCGGAAAAGGCCGGCTTTCTTCTTGTTTCTCTTTCTCTGGGTCTCTGGTGGAATCCCAAACGGGTCCCTCCACTACTCAGCCAATCACGTGGCGAAACGTGGTTACATATACAGGGTCGGGCATGTGGACATAGTACATACATGTATATTAGGGTGTGTACTTTTGGTACTTTTGCTATTGACAGCTGAACTCTTGGAATTTGTACTGAAAGTGTTCCCACTCGATTTTATAGTGCGTGACAAGCACGCCCCTAATTATCTTCCATTGCAAATCCAGGAAAAGTAAAAATAAAATTAACTTTGTTTGGGACCTTTGAATCAGCTTTTTTACGGGTTTGTTAACTACTTTTTTTTTTTTGCTTCTAGTTTTTACTTTTTGGTTTTATCTTTTTGTAAAAAGCTAACTGCTTAAACAAAAAGTCCATAAAAAAGAATAAAAAATTAAATTTTAGTTCAAAAAATAAAAGAAACTATTTAAAAAAGGGATACAAATTTGTTCTTTTGCTTTATAATATGAAATGATAGCATGAGTATGAATACAAATAAAAGAAAAGGTTGAAGTGGAAAAGGAGCTTCTTCTTTTGTTTTTTTTAACAAAGTAGACAATCAAAAAATTATGATTTATTTGAATCTCTGAAATTTATAACTTATCCAAATGATCGAGTTAAAAGTAAATGAATTTGCAGTAAGAACTAATATTGAAATTGCAAAATATTTTGTTTTGATGTTTTGCCTTACAATTGTTTGAAATTGGCTAGGGTTGGATCATAGATTTTGGATTCCAAATTTTAATATAAACCATTCTAGTAATGTGATATGGCTCATTGTCCTTATTGTGGGTGGTCACATAATCAAAGTGTGCTTGCCTAAAAATGGCCATTCACGATGTATAAACCCATACTCTCAAGTCTCAACTTCCTAAAACCACAACATTAGGGTTGGGAGAGAGATTATTTTTAGAAGATAACTAACACTATGTTTAGATTTTAGATTTGTGAATGAAAAGAAAAATAAAGAGAAAAGATAACAAAAAGAATAAGGTAAAGAGAACTTAAATTATTTAATTTTGTTGGGCTACGAAAATAAGATGAAAATAAATTATTTTTTTACCCACAAAAATGAATTGTGTATAAATAATTTCATTTCCCTTTTATTTCCTCCAAGATCCAAACAAAGCATAAGGACGAAAAAATTATTTAATGCTTTTGGAGTGTCATATCAATTTTGCTTCTCTTGAAAATGTTGTGAGTCCCCCCTTATTAGGTGCGTCTAGTAGGTATGTTCTGTTTAGATGAACCCATTATATTAATGACAGGAGCAACAAAAGCAACATTATGCTCCAAGAGCATTGGGGAGAGAGAAGAGATGACTTTTATGAGATATTTTAGACTAAGACCAAGTTTTGAGACAAAGTCTCTCCAATTCAAACCTTTTGCAATTAAAGATTAGACCACTTCTTATTTGCCTCAAGTGTCATAATGTAAACTTATTAGGTGAACTCCTCATTGGCTTATTTCATGAAGTATTAAATATTATATACAAATTGGAATAATGCCCATCCAAGATGTAGGTTAAAAGAGTTATAAATATACAATTCCCACGTCTATATAAAATGACAAAATATTCAATAGTACGATAGTATCAATTACAATTATTAAAATTTAAAATTTATAATAGGAGATACATTAAATACAAATGAAAAAAAAAATCATAACGGAAGTAGTGTCTAAAACTATGGGTACTACCTTTATATTGAGCATTTTTTTTCATACAAACAAAATAAACGTTTGAATTGCAATTTAACACACATAAACAATGAGTAAATCCAATTCAAACTTTACAAACCAAAATTGACATTAAATCTAATAATGATATTGCTAACAAGGGCCTTGAGGTCGATGCAAATTAGCAAATCAATCCGTCTTTTTGGCATCTCTAATAAGAAAACTAAGCAATTAGAAAGGTGATAAAGGTCTCAACTCATATAATTTCATGAGAAAATAGGCAACCAATTATGCCAAACCCATTAAAACATTGGTTTTATATAAAACCCATCTTGCAGCATCAATTTTTAGGTATAATATTAATTCACCTAAGCTATATTTTTATCATCTGAAATTATTTTTCTCAGTGAAGAAACAAGGAATGGTATGAGTAATATGTGTTTGATTTCAAATTTCAGCAACTATTGAGTTGAATTTGGGAATACATACCAAAAAAAAAAAAAAGGAAAGATGGAAGAAAATTGATAATGAGACAGAATTTAATAATAATAAAAAAGACCACAAATTTAATAATAATAACAAGTTATCTATTTTAAGTAATTAATTAATTAGAATTAAATGTACAAACCAGTAATTCGGTACATTTTTACTAAATGCTCAAAGATGGTTGGCTAAACAACTAAAATTCTAAACAATTAGATTGTCCAAAGTTGGTCATAGATTTGGAATAAGGAGAAACTGAGGCTCTATACAAAGAAAAAAAAATTATGTTAACTCCAAATTTAAAATCAAGGAATATGAAACCGAAATTATACATGGAATTAAAAAAAATAAACCAACACAAATAATATATGTTGGGATCTCAAATTATACATTTAGATAACTAAAACTTTGTCTTAAAGCATGCCAATGGCGTAAAATATTTCTGCAAATAATAGTATGTTTGGAACTTGAGGAAAGAAAAGAGAAAAGAATTGAAAAAAAAATGAGAGAGAGATTATAAGAAAAATGACATGAATTTTCTTTTCCTTTCCTCCCAAGCCAAAAAATAAACAGAAAAAAATAATAATTATTTTTCATTACTTCCTCTTTCTTTCCTCAAGTTTGAAACTTGATGTAGAAGCTAAAACTCCATAAAAAAAAAACTGCATCCTAAACATAATTTAGAATAGAGGTTAAATTTGTCTATCCACTATGGCTAGTTAAAGGAAGGTGATTTGATTTCTCCAAAATGGGACTCAAATCACGCACATTTCCCAATAAAAGCAAGGAATTTGTTTTTCGCTAGGAGGCTGTAAATGACATCCCAAAAAGGAAAAATTTCAACATCATTATCATTTAAAGCCTAATATCGATTACTAAGATTCTTTTTAGATTTTTATGGTAATTTACCTACTATGTACCCTAATTTGACCACAATACCCTTGAAAGATTACCTCTACCCAATCATTTTCTGCTCTTGATATTAGGGCATTATCATGAAACCCAAAAAAAAAGAGCATCACTTTGCATGAACCTTAACATTTTCAAAACTGCATTCTGGTCATTGAGCTACATGTGATTGAAAACTTGGTGGGCCACCACACCATACTTCTATTGTCAAACATAGATCATCACTGCTGATCTGTGCCACTGATCTCTGATCAAGAACCAGGATGTGTATTTCTATGGTTCAGATTGGTGAGGATTATTGAAGTTTTGGTGGACATAAGATCCACACTATCATTGCCAAAGGTCATCCACTTCCGAACATGCATGCCTATGGCTAGAGAGGAAAAAGTTACTGGGAGAAGCCTAAAGCTGCATTATTCATGGCAATATATATATATTACAAATATGCAAGACACATATGATACGAATATATAATATTGGAAAAGCTTTTTCTATTCTGCAAGAAGAAGAAGAAAAAGCAAAAGACAAATACAGAGGAGAGAGGGAGAGAGGAATGTGATAACTAAAATATTACATGATTTGGTGTATTGTTGGGTTGAAGCCATTCACTCCGTTCTGGCCATCTCCATCATTGTCAACATGTACAGCTTTACTTACTACAATCAGTCTTTCTGTGTCTCTATTCACACACTCTCTCATTGATCCCTCCCAAATCCTCCTATTATTCGCGTTCTTTGCCTTCTGGGTTTGTAGGAAAAGTTCCAAAAGAGCAGAGTTTTCAATGCTCAAAACTCAAACTTTTGTGCCGTGATCTCTGTTTTTCTGCTCTTTTCCCATCTGGGTTTTGGAAATTGTTTCTCCAAAGATGACTGTAGAGGATATTAGAGGAAGTTTTGGTGGTGACGATGATAGATTTCCGGTGGGTATGCGTGTTCTTGCCGTTGATGATGACCCAACCTGCTTGATGCTATTGGATGGTCTGCTGCGAAAATGCCAGTACCACGGTTTGATTCTCCTCTGTCATGCTAGTTCCTTTCTTTTATTTTGAAATTGAGATTTTTTTTTCAGTTTTTGACCCAATTTGGTTTCTACCTGCAAGTTTGATTGAAGTCCTGTTGTTTGGTTCCATGTTTCATCGTTTTTTAGTAGTTTCTTTTTTGTGTTCCAATATTTTTTTTTTACTCTCTCTCAAATTCTTGTGGTTTTGAAAAGGGGGTTTCTGATTCTGTCTCTTAATTCCAGAATTCTGTGATTTGGATTTGGTGCACAACAATTCAAATATCTGTTGGCCTTGTGTTTTTTCATGTTAGTGATTTGTAGGGTATTTTGGAAAGTGACAAATGGTTGCTCATTTATATTCCCCTAATTGAGAGTTTTTTTTATATACTTCTGTACATATATGTTCTCAGTTTGTGTAGAATCAGTCATATTTGAGCTATTTATTAGTGGGTTTAGGGTATATGACAAATTGTTGCAAAGGGGATGTCTAATTTTCCTTCATGAGAGATGTGTGCCTCAAATTCTAGTTCAGAATGCCTGTTGATCTATTCACACTGTTTTGTTTTTTTTTTTTTTTTTAATTTCAGGAAACAATGAAAGATAGGTGATTTTCGGCTACAGTGTCAATTTCAATTTCACAGTTCTAGTTAACTCAATCACATGTTGAATTTTTGTTTTTCCATTAAAAAGTTAGGTTAGATTGGAAAAACTATGGATGTTCTATCATCTCCACTAGTTCCATTGTTTTCTTAATTTATGATTGTCGTCAGATTCGTCACTAGTGCACTGTTTTTTTAACTGTTCCTGTTTAGATTATCGTGTTTGGTTCTGGACTTCTGGGTTACCTTAAGTCAATCTTCCTTCATTATGATTGTTGGTTTTTTTGCTCTCAAACAATTGATACTAACCTTTATTTTGAAAATGATTGTGGCCTCGGCAGTCACAACGGCCAGTCAAGCAAAAATGGCACTGAAAATGTTGAGGGAAAACAGAAATAGATTTGATCTGATTATCAGTGATGTGCATATGCCAGATATGGATGGTTTCAAGCTCCTGGAGCTTGTAGGTCTTGAAATGGACCTGCCTGTCATTAGTAAGCAAGAATCACTTCTCTGATCTTTCATATAGCATATCCTCTGTCTTTGGTTTTTTCCAGGAAATTGTGGATTTCTGTGTGATCAAACAAACACTTATGAGTACAATATATAGCAAGTGATACACAATTAATACTCGGATTGGTTTTTAACTTTGTTTGATGCCCAGTGTTGTCGGCAAACAGTGATCCCAAACTTGTAATGAAGGGGATTACCCATGGTGCTTGTGACTATTTGGTGAAACCTGTTCGAGTTGAGGAGCTCAGAAACATATGGCAACATGTAATCAGGAGGAAGAAGTTTGACCCCAAGTGCCAAAACAAGTCCTCCGCTCAAGACAAAGCTCACCAAGGAAATGGAGAAGGTGGACAAGGGTCTGAACCTCCTGATAATGCAGATCAGAACGGGAAGGTCAATAGAAAGAGAAAGGATGAGGGGGAAGAAGAAGGTGAAGAGAATGAAAATGAGAATGATGACCCATCATCCCAGAAGAAGCCTCGGGTTGTTTGGTCCATAGAGCTTCACAGGAAGTTTGTTGCAGCTGTTAACCAGTTGGGCATTGAAAGTGTGTCCTTAAAGCACAATGATTGTCTTTTGGATTTCTTATACAGCTCTTATCGTCACTGATGTCTGAATCTCCCCTTTTTAATGCAGAAGCTGTTCCTAAAAGGATTCTTGACCTGATGAATGTTGAAGGGATTACTAGGGAAAACGTGGCGAGCCATCTCCAGGCACAAAGCTTTCCCCTTACTCCTAGTGTTCCTTTAACATATTTTGTCTTCATAGTGAAAATCTCTGAATTCAGGAATTATTACAAGTAATTTTTAATCAGGAAATAGACAGTAAGCTTGGTGAACTTCATCAAAATTGCACGCAGATAATTTTGCAGGGATTTCAAGAATAATTAGTAAAAGCATAAGAAGTATTTTTAACAATGGAGATGCTATGCATGATGGATATTCTGAAGTTGTTTTTCTTTAATTCGGTCATTAGAAAGTGGAGAATGAAATTATCCTTTTCAAGAAAGCAAAAAAAAAATTTGGTTTACTGATGGGATTCTTAATGTTTTAGCTACTTGTACCAGCCATCAACTATGTTACGGACTCCCATACTTTTATCAGGTGCCATGTATGTCTATATGTTGGACCTCCATGAAACCCCAATCTCGGGACATGAGGACTTAGATTGAAATGCATGCAAAAGTTGTGAAACAATGTAACATATACCTCCTGAATTGTTTTTGAGTTCAATGAAAAAGGTAGTGTAGCTGACCAAACAGTTGGCGCATGACTTAGTTAAGCTGAGTAGCATTCACCATAAAAGCTCTTATTAGACAAGCTGCAAATTTTTTTGGTCCTTATTTGACATCCAGAGTATGTTTTCATAAGGGGTGCCAACAAGCTTACTTTCTCAAGTTGTGTTGCAGAAATATAGGCTTTACCTGAAAAGGATCAGTTCCGTTGCAACCCAGCAAGCAAACATGGTTGCTGCGTTAGGGGGAAAGGATTCTTCTTATTTGCGCATGAATTCACTAGATGGACTTGGAGATTTTCGAACATTGGCTGGACCAGGGAGGCTTTCAAATTCTGCCCTATATTCATATCAAACTGGGGGGATGCTTGGTAGATTGAATAGCCCTGCTGGTGTGAGCGTCCGTAGCCTTTCTTCTTCTGCACTGATCCAACCGAATCATACCCAAAACTTGAGCAACTCCATTGCTAACCTTGGGAAGCTCCAGCCAGTTGTTTCACCAGCAAACCAAAATGCCAGTTTATTTCAAGGGATTCCAACATCATTGGAGCCTGAACAATTGCAACAAAACAAGTCCACTTCTCGCATTGCAGAGTTCAATTCTGCTGATGATCCAACAATTTTTACGCATGCCAGTACCTTTGCAGACACCCGAATTGCAGTTGGTGCTGCCAGTACCTTTGCTGATAATAGAGTTCCAGTTGGTAGCTCAAGAAACTCCCTACCTGGTGCCTCAAGCAATCCTTTGATTCTACATGGGAATCCACAGCAAACACAAAGTGGGGGAGGATTTGGTAATCAGTCCTCTTTCAAAGTGACTTCTTTGAATTCTGAACCTTTTAACGGTGGTGTCAATGGTTCTAATTTTCTGGCTAACGGTAGATGTGATGAGAACTGGCAGAGCACCATTCAACTATCAAATTTTTCATCTAATCCTTTGCCATTGAGTGAACCTTTCATTCATGATAGGCTGCCTCCAAATAGCATGACAAGAAATAATTCTTCAACTGGCCCTTATATTCAGAGTAGTCTACTTGATTTTCCTTCAACCAACACATTGGAGGATTCAAGAGGAGAGATTCAGTGCCAAGCAGGCTTGGTTAGTGATGTTGTTACAGACCAGAGGTGGGGAGAATATAAACAGGATTATACCCAAAACTCAAATCATATTTTCAGCACTTTGAACTCTAGGGTTCCTGCCAATGGTATTACCGGCCCATTAAGCCAGAGCTGGGATCAAAATAATGGAGTTTCCAATAGAAAGATTGATGGATCCTTTGTCAGCTACTCAAATAGCAGCACCTCAACTCTCCTGCAGCTCAGTGAGATTGAGAAATCAGCTATGAACTCCAAAATGAGGTCCAATGGAGACTATCTTTTGGATCAAAAGAAGTCAAATGGAGGCTTCATTCATAATGGTTATGACCCCTTGGATGATCTAATGAATGCAATGATCAAACGGGTATGGTTATATTTTTAGCTTTTTCTGTGCAGGTTTCAATTGATATATATATATATATATATTCTATTTTGTTCCAAATATTAGTCTTAAAATGAGTTTCAAATGTCAGATTCAATGAAACATGAAATATAGAATTGGTGATGAAACTTAAGCTAACTAAATATTTTTGGACGGAGATACAACCATTGAAGAAGTAAGTCAATACCATGGTCATATTTTATTCTTTGCACCCAAAGGATGAGTAATGGAGTCTTGTGGGTAGATAATGTTCAATCCATGTTAATACCCAGACAAACTATGGTTAGAATTGTGATCTGGTATGACAATCCAGATAGGCCAAAATTTGCAGAACTATGATAGTAATTCTTGCTCGGGCAGATGAGATCCGATGACCACAATGGAGGGGGAAACTGTAAGAGAATTTATTTCCTTCTTGTCATGTCCAAATTTCCAAATGAAGCACATCTTTGCATGAGATCCTTGCAAGTCCTAATCCTAGTTGATAATGCTGATCTGTTTGTGTTCATTGTATTTTGGGATTCCTTTGTTAAGGATCTTGTCCTTCACTCAGATGTGTTCTTTGCTACCGTTGTTGGTTCTTATATGTAAATAATAATAATAATAAAGGAAGTAAAAAACAAAACTCTTAAAATTTGGGTGACAAATACTTAACCATCATTACAATTTTTTTTCTTCTTCTTGTGAATAAACACAAACTAGAGTTTGAACTTTTCAATAGACTCTAGAACTTCTAGGTCCTTTCTTGGAAGAACTTGAGAACATAAATGTTAGTTAAATTGTTGCAGCTTGATTAAGGGCTATTTGAAATATATTTGTAAACCTATTTTCTTGCTGTGTCTTCTTCTTCTTCTGATATGGGGGTCATGCATGAGAAATAGTCCTTTTGCAATAGCTTTGTCTTTTCCTTCTGTAAGTATGCACAACAGTGTATATGATTGTGTATTTGCAAAGAAACATTTTTCAATTTATATGTTTCAGCTAGCTTTTGCGAATAGCTTGTTTTTAATTCATATTTCAGCTGGGATACTGCAGTGTAATCTCCTTACCATATCATTTTCTGGAAAGGAAAGAAAAAATTGTCCACCATTACTTTACGAGTATTTTAGATTTTATTTGGTCTATTTGATGCAGGAACAAGATGGAACTATGCTAATGGATGGAGAATTTGGATTTGATGCTTACTCTTCGGATCATGTTTATGAGACACTCTTGTAGGCTTGTAGCTGTTGATTCCTGGCGAAGAGGAAGAGCCACAACAAAATTTGTATACTCGATGACGAGTTTGTATCATTATGTAATTCCCTCTGCCTTTCTTTTCTTTTTTTCGTGTCCTTTTTTTGTGTACACTTTTCAATTTATCCCTCGGACCAAAGTTTTATTTCATGGTTGCAATTGCTAATGCCATGTTTGTTTCATCTTTGTTCTTTTGGTATATCTTAGATGTCCTTTTATATTCCCGTTTACAGAGCAATTCATGAGAATTTGAAGGATTTTCTTTTGTTTTAATGAGCATAATTTTCCACAATTTGGCTTCAAAGTAGATAGACCAAAAGGAATGCTTGTGGAGTCAGAATGCACGCGGCAGTTTCTGTCAAAGAAGCGTTATCGGTACAGCTGAGCAAGGCCTGCAACCAAACCATTGAAAGAATGGTTGCTGTTAGGACCCATGAAGGTAAGCCTACAAGAAGAATTCTGGCAACAATGATCTCTCCTTTGAAAGAATGGTTGCTACTAGGACCTTAACCCCGCATCCAGCCCTCAAGTCAAAGTTAAATCACTACCCATTTCCAAATAGGAATCCATTTTATGAAAGATTTCACCTTTTGTGCTTTGGAATTTTGAAATTACGAGACACAATGGCGCCTCGTCATTTTGTATGAAATTTCTTTGCAAAACGTCTGTAGAAAATTTAGAATCAGAGCACCGGTCTTTGAAACAAATCGAATCATTTTGATAATAACAACCGAGAAGGTCTACAGTTTGAGTCTGTATAGCCCTAAAAAATTCAAATAAAAAAATTGTATAAGTTTCATTTCCTTGAATCCATCCTGAACTTGGTGGATTGTTTTGATAACATGGATTCCTATTTCTCAATGCAACCAAATACAGCATTAAAAAAACATAAGGCTGGGGGGACCAGAATTCCTTTACATGTCCACGTGCTGTTCAAGAAGATATGAAAATAGTAGTACGCCTAACTTTGCAGCATAATGCAGTAATCACTTGATTGTGCTTTAAAAGTGTAATTAAAAGTTTTTAATTAATACTTTGTTAGCATTAGTTTATGATTATATATGTCTTTCTAGTTATATTTTGATATTAATAAAGTTTATTATGCTTTATGTAGGTTTTGATTTTAAATGGAATGATATCAAATGCAATGCAATCATAAGTTTCAAGAAATTGCCGTTAAGGTACAAACTGCTGAAACTGTGATATAAGCTGTTAAAGCACACATAGTTAAAATTTTAGAAGTCCATATCTCTCGAACCAGAAAGGCTATTAGGGCCCATAATATATCGATTTCATATAACTTTTCGAAACCTACAACTTTTGTGAAGGGACTCAGCCTGTTTGGACACTCAGTGGGATCCGTCCGTACAGCTGACGACGGAATTTATTAAATTAACTCACTTTTCAGTTTGGGATATAAAAAATAAAAAAAATAAAAAAAAAGAAGTAGAATAGACTTGAGAGTTTTATGTTTTTGGAGGAAAAGATGAATTTTAGGGTTTTTTTTAGGGAGGAATGGAATATCGATCTTTAGGAGGCGGCCAATTTTTCATCTTTCAAGGGAGAATCTTTTAATTTTTAGTTTTCATCTTTAGTTTTTCTTCTCGTTCTTATAGTGAATTCAAGATTAATTATTAGTTCAATTCTTGCAATCTTTATAATGTATTTTAGTAGCTAAATTCGTTCTTGGTTTCGGTTGAGAAAGTAACTAAATTACAGGTAGAGATTCAAGATAGTTATTTATTTTCTAAGATTTCAAGATCTTGGATCAAGATTCATTTTCTTGCCCATGAATATCTTCGAAAATAATATTATTGATCATATCTAGCATGTATGTATGGACTGATTTGCAAGCAGAGATACATATACTTAGAATTTCTGATAAGGGTATTGATTATAATTTTATACATATTCCTATTAAGAATACTTTAGAAATTTATTGTTTTTTATTAAGCTTCAAACATATCTTGTAAACAAGTTTACAAACTAGGACAGGTATGAATAGAATCTTAGTATGAACACTAATAAATAATTGAATGTCAACTCCAAGAAAGTGATCGAATCTTAAATTTCTTTAATCAAAACTATCTTGAGAATTTACTTGTAAGCTTATTACTAAATCAAACCCTGCCAAAACTTTTTTTATATTTTTTGAATATATCTCTAAAATTAATTTAATTTTATTGTCTAATAATTTAGATCAACCATCTTCAATAATTAATTTTTATTTTCTTTTTGTAAGCTTTCCTACAATTTCAATTAATTCTTAGCTAGTTATTCTTTTGCTCTAATTGTAGATCTTGCTAGACTAGTTTATTCTTGTGTTTCTTGTAAATAGACCTTCGAATTACCGAGATATATATTACCGGATCGCAATCGCACACTGACAGATATAAATTACACTATTCAAGAACCATCATCACTTCAAGGCCTCAATCATCCATTTGTGAATAAAATTTATCAAAAGCAATGGATATAACTGTACATACAAGAAACCTTTTGATCTGCCCCATCCACTGGAGAACACTGAACGTACAACATGAAACAACATACTGCTCTTACACTCCACATAAGCTTAATCCGGGATGAACGACCGGGAAAAATAAGCCAAAAAAAAAAAAAGAAGGGGAGGAGGGAACAACCAGTGGGAATCTGGAATCAGAAAAAAAATTGTATATATATATTCATTGAACCCGAAAATTATGATCCTTCTGCTAGAAGAAGACAAACCTTTCCACCCCGATGTCTATGATAGGCAAACTTCTTTTTCTTGTTGTCTTCGCCCTACCGTTTGACTGTCAAGAAAGAGAAAACAGAGGAAAGGAAAGGAAAATTTTGAAAAAATCCCTAAGCAGGATGGTAGGTATAGCTGGCCTATGAACTTCCTTTCCTTTCCTATGGATTCTCAGCTGGCAAACAGACCATAAAACTTGGAAACACCACAAAAACAACACTTGCACTAAAACCACAAGATCAAAACAGACCAAGTGATCAATTTAGTCATCAAGCTCAGCAAACTGAGCTCTTCTCTCTGCAGCTTTCTTCCTTACAAATATCCCCCATCTCATAGCAGCTTTTAACTTGAGCCATCGCACAACAGCCCTAGCCCTTCCCGAACTTCGTCCACGCACCTGCCCATATGTCCGATCCAACTGATGCTCATGCGGGAAACTGCGAGAAGAACAAGCCCCATCAGAATGCCCAAAGGCATACCCCATTCCAACACCAACTCCAGTGTTGCATGTCTTGAACAGTCTCTGCATATCATCACTCAACATCTCTGAACTCCTCAACCGGATTTCCTCAGGAAAGAAGTCTTCATATCCCTGCCTGTCCCTTGGCCTCGACCATTCTCCCAGAAGATAAGAACTTCCAAATGCTGGCATGCCAATTGATCCGTAATCCACTGTGCCAGCTAATGCAGCTTGTGGGGTATTTAACACCATTCCCCCCATTGTATCTGACCTTCTAGATGGGAATTCAATCAACTGAGAGTTTGAAGTGTTGTGATTTTTGGTGTGGCTTTGTGGGCTCGGTTCTGAGGTGATACGTAGTTGCTTGCTCTGTGCAGTTGTGACATGGCTGTGGTCAGGTATAGCTGCAGCTGAGGCTCTTGTTCCAATGTTTTCATTCAATAAAGAGTTTACGACTTTGCCATCATATTCTACAACTTGGTTCCAATTTTCATATGCTCTCTTCACCAGAGAATCTGCTGAAATCGGTAAACATCATATAAATGAGTTGGCTAAAGTCAAAATCATTTTCTGGCAGAAACTTGTACCAACTCCCTGAGGTTTGAGGCTTTCATTATAATACTATAGACGAAAAGTCCAGTGCTCATAGCGCTTGAACTAATTTTAATTGATAATCACAATCCATTTAAGTAGCACTGGACATATAATAACACTAGAACCAGAAATTTTGTCAGGTGCTGATACAACTGAATTCATTTTAATGGCGAAAGTCTATACAAGTAGTGCTCCTACACAGAAAACAACAAGCATGTAGTTGGTCCATCTCCTACCCAAGGCATCCACATCTGACATCTCCCATGCAAAAAGAGAAGTGATTGTGTATATATAAAGAAAAACCAGGTAACCATAAGTGGCGGGAATCAAATTTTAAATATTTATTTTCTTAGGGAAAGAATTGACTCCCCATCATGACCTACCACAGGATTCAAGTTTCTGGTTTGTATTTTGGGTTCCGCTCAGAACCTGCATATGTGCCAAAATTCATCCTCTAGATTTTGCATTTCTTTCTAAAATTTTCCATGCAATCAGCCAAAGCTTAAGATTGTGTATCGAATTTTTAAGAAGCGAAAACCTCAAACCTTTTGATTGTTTGTAAGCGACTCCAAAGGTAAGAACTGCCCATCAGCAACAATGCCTCTAAGCTCATAGATATCATTGAAGACAGCACCCACACTATTCGTTCCATCTTTATAGTAAACATACAGCTTCCGGTCCAAAACACACGTCTTGGCATGCTCCACGGTATTCTCCCACATTCTACTGGACATCCCAGTTCCTAGTATCTATAGGATAACATCAGGCAGAGAAAGAAAAGAAGCAATCAATTCTCTAAGGTAAAAAGAACAGTATTCCTCAACACCAAGGGTAAAATAAAATTGAAAAGACGGAAAAAGAAATAACTTTGGAAGCCCTTACATCTCTTAATCTCTGTGGATCCCTAATAAGAACCCTGACGAAGTCTTCAAAGGTTACGATGTCAGCCTTTATCAACTTTTCATGCAGTGTTTCTTCCTTCACGATTTTATCCAATCTCCAGACTTCATCGTGCAAAGTAGGTGGGTAATGTTTCTTGCATACTGCAACATAACAAACAATTTATTACTATGTTAACTTACAAGGCATGACATCTACCGAACATGATGAAATGTTTGTTAATTCTTAGCAAAATGCTTTAATCACAGCTTTAAGTGTGCTAAGTTGCTAAATGAACCGCTCAAATCTTATTAGACACCAAAATGATGCATGTACAAAAGGATGACATAATCACTCTGCAATAAAAAATTATCAGTGACGATAAGATACACCAAGCTTACTGAATTTGAGCAATGGCCAAACTGGATTGATTTAAAATTGGTCAGATCACAGAGAGAGAGAGAGACTGCCCATTTATAATCAATCCAGGTTTGACATGGCTCAAACTTCCATGAACTTCGGGCCATCTTATGACTAGTCCAGAGTTAGAAAAGTCATAATTTTTTACATGGACTCAGTTTACAATGAAATAGATTATATTGAAAGCATAGTTAGTGGTATAAGAAAGAACCAATACGGATACATACGGATATAATTCATTTATTAAATAAAACATGTTGAAAAACTTGCCATAAAAAATGGGAAACGGAAGAGATCATAAAATAATATATATATGGGTATAATACGTATCTTGATCAAAAAATTGTGATTAAAAATTCAGCATTAAATATAATTCTACATTTTTTTAATTTAGTACACTTGACAGATTAATGATAAAAAAAAATTCAAATTATGACATTCATAGAACAGCATAAAGAAAATCAAATACTTAATTACTAACAGATTTAAACACATAAGTGAAACTATCCAAACTTGTTACAATCAAATTTAGTTATGTTAAATTATAAAAAAGAGAAATAGATGTGCAAGATAATTAGTTCATAATTTTTTTTTGACAAAAGAAAAAAAAAATATTCATATTCATCACCTATTAAATCATCATCTGAAATCTAGATTATTTAATTTTTATCTAAAAATAAAATGTCCATAAAAAAAATGACAAATTCTAGATTTGACGCAATATCTAATCTAACAAAAAAAAAGATCTTCATCACCTATTAAATCATCATCTGAAATCTCATTGATGAAGTCCGATGAAAAATCATCTTCATCTCTTTCATGATCAACATTCTTAGGAAGTTGACTAAGCTTCTCAAGATCAATCAGCTCCAAATCTCGTTCTTCTAATGTGTTAAACTTCTCCATCATCATTGTATTCATCCTTATGTACACAAGATTGTCCAACATTTTCGGTGCCAACTTCATCCTTTTCTTTGTTTGAGCAGCTTCACATGCACTCCAATTTCGCTCACATGAAGAAGAGCTACATGGTTGACTTAGAATTCTGATAGCATACTTTTGTAACACCGGAAGACAATCACCACAATAATCCCACCATACTCCTACAAACAACAAGACATAGAGTCGTAAGATAAATCATAATATTAATAATAAAAAACAATTATCTTATTGCAACTTACGAGGATGAGATGTTTTCATCATTGTCATTGCTATATCTGTGAATAAATTTGACATTTTCATGCGATACAGTTGTACTTGTCTCACAAAATCTTCTTTTTCTTCCACAAGAACCAAATTTGATAGCATAAAATTGATACCCTCTTTCATTTCGCGAACCTCTCTGAAGTTATCACTACACATATATGCAGGATTTAAAAAAGCCGCTGCTGCATGTATTGGGTGGATTATATTTTCACTTCTTTCCTCAAACAGCTTCCATATTTGTATGTACTTAGCTTGATTATTTCCACAACGTTGTTTTATTGCTTCCTTAGCCCTTTCCATTGCTTCATATAAATACCCTGAAGTTGACCCATCACCATCTACCAAGCGAAGAACTCGAAATAATGGTTCCAAAACTTCTAAAACTTCTTTCCCTTGATTCCACAACTCTGAGGCTTGAATTATGTTGGTCACATTTTTTGCCATTTCTTCTCTGCTGTAACCTAATTTTTTCCATTCAGGAGATGCCACAAGTAGCCGCAATCCATCTTCAACTTCCAAAACTGATTGAAGCATGCGAAAATTAGATGAAAATCTAGTTGCACAAGGATGCTTCAATTCCCTGTTATTTGTGTATTCTCTCATCATTGACAAGATTATAGTATGCTTGTACATGTAAGTCACTATCAAATTTGCATCATCAATAATATTTTGCACCCACTGAATTTTAGAATATATCTCCTTCAAAAGTAATTGCATTCCACCAGCAGCACATTTAGTTTTGTACATTCTTGAATATTTCCCAATAAGCATTTCCCCGACCGACTCAAAGTTTGTTGTATTATCAGTGATAAGTTGTACAACATTTTCAGGTCCAATATCATCAATCACTGAAGCCATAATGTCTCTAAGATACAAATCCGTTTTCTTACCCTTAGAAATTTCACAGGAGTTCATAAATACTCCTCCTCCAGGAGAATATGCAACAATGTTGATGAAAGCATGTTTTTTCAAATCACTCCAAATATCATACATTAGTGTGCAACCAGTCTTAGTCCAAGACTTCTTAACATTTGCAATGTATATCTCCACTTCCATTCTAGAATCTGGAATTAACTTTGCACGTAAAGTTGAATAACTTGGTAACTTGTAAGTTGGCCCAAATTCTGCTACACTTTTGATAAAAGTAATGAAAGATGGGAGTTTGGACAACATTAAAAGCAATGTTATTCAAAATGATGGTCTTTGCAAGCAGTTTATCTACCAAACTCTTATCCATCTTCTTACACGATTCTAACCTGGTAGATTGGTACAAATCATTTGACAAAGAATGTGAAAATTGTGTCGAAAGTTCACCTCCTCCAAAATTACTTGAACTACCTGTAGTTTTGGCCTTCTTATTTGAAGCACCAATTGCCAAAAATGCAGCAGCTTGAACTTCTTCAGGCACTTCTTGACAAATCTCAATATCCCGACCTTTTATTCCAGATAAATGTGATTTGACCCTTGAAATACCCCCATGATACTCACCATGACAATAGTTACACTTAAAACGATCTTCGAACTGCTCAACATGCTCCCAAAATGGATCCTTCCTTCGAACCATGTTTTCTAAAATTTGAGACAGACATAAAAAAACACACATTAAGCACAAAATAATTTAAGTTAGTTCATTAAAAAGACAAAAATATATCATGTCATTGTGCAGAACATGCATATTGTTTGACTCACTAATCTTAAAAATTTTGCTAGTATACCTGTTGTTACAATGAAAATGCAAAAATATTTTGTCAACAAGTTGTTACCCATATTCTTTCTTTTCTGTTTTTTTTTAGCATAAATTACACTCAACCCACGCCACCCAATTAATTTTCCCAATTAACTCTCTCCTTTCTTTTTCCATTTTGTTCAGGCCACCACCACCCACATCACTGCACCATCCACGACTACTCTTTCTCTGTCTACTTACTCTCTTATTCTCTATTTACTGTTCAACTCCAACTCCATCCACCCCACTGCAATGTCCACCACCAACCACTCTCTTTAATTTTCTTTTTCGATTCTTCCCTCTTTAATCTTCTGAGTTTACTTTCTAGCCTCTCTCTAAAATTCCAACCTCGTCACTGCCAACCTCGATCTCTCAAACCCACAGCCACCATAAAAAATAGTGAAGTACCCACCAAAAAATCACCTGAAATTCTTACCATCGTCCTCAATTCATAGCAAAAATCACCAGAAATCCTATCCAATTTATATACGTATATAAACACAGTAGATACATCACTAATGAAAATATAGTTATATATACAAACATACCCTAATACCTATATATAGGTGTGTATATGGCATAACCCCCCTCCCCCATCAGGTCCGGCATGGATGCCGACCATGGCAACACAACCGAGACCTACTTTTTCCTTCCTCACAGCCAAGACCCATTTCCATACTTTTAGAGAAGAGTTCCAGCTGTTTTCATTGTGAACGAACAAACTTAGTTGAGTTGAAGAAAAATATATCAGCTACTCATGGCCACACCTGTACCCACACATATATAGAGAAATCTAGAGAGACAGAGAAGATAAAGAAAAAGCGAACAAATTTCTATCAAACCCAGTTGAAAAGACCCAAACCCAACCTGAAGTCCAGACGAAGAGTAAAACCCAACACCGAATTGAAGATCGAACTCTTGCAATTTGTTAGCAGCGGTGGCTGCAAGTGACGTGTTGTGTTGTGTTGTGTTGTGTTGTGAATCTTGTAATTGCGGAGGCGGAAAGCTAGTGGATCGTGGTTGGGCAAAGTGAGGAGGTTGTGGTTAACAAAGCTGCCGGAGTAGAGCTGGCTGAGGCCGGCCAGCAAAAGGGGAGAGAGGGCCGATTGATCGGGATAGCATTGCTGATACCGGTGGCGGTGAGAAAGACAATATATTAGTAACTTTGTTGGTTTGGTTGTAGGCATGGCAACGTAACAGTCTGACCGAATTCGTCTCGCTTGGAAAAGGGACGGAGGACACAAAATAAAAAAAGTAAATTACATTCACCTTCTTTGAAAGAAATTTTGATTAAATACAGTTTTTTTCTTGTAGTTCTAAAAATTACGATGACCTCTCTTATTTAAAAAATTATGTAACAAATTAGTTCTTCCGTTAGTCAACCGTCAGTTCATGAGATCTGGTGATGATGTTGATTCATTGCCAATAACACTAGCAAAGTACACATTCAGTCTCAAATCTATATTTCATTTACTCAGTCTAAGAAACTCGATCAACCAATCAAGAAAAAATCCAGCACATCATCCTCCAAAAACCAAGGCTCCGGATCCCCTGTCCAAAAATCCCTGTCCCAGCCCCCTGTACCAGTAACCATTGGGTGACATCTGTTCCTTTTTTTCCCCAATTACTTCCCTTTCTTTCTCCGTTACTTTTCTTCTTTCCCAGTTAACTTCTAACTTTCTGTCCCAGACTTTTTCTTTTTTTCCCTGTCCCAATTCCAAACTCACGTTTTCCATTCCCCCAGTAAACGCATAAGACCAACAAAATAAATGATTGGAATCATTAAAGGCATATTAAAAAGCAGAAACATAAAAAGTAAAGGATATTTAACAGTGAAAGATGCCAATGTTTCAAGACTTAGAATTGAATTGAAAGTCTGGGCTACAAGGCAAAGTACTGCAAAACTGTAAATGCTCAATAACATATCAACTTGACACAACCAGAATGCACAATATACACAAAAGATGAGTTCCTTTTCACATTTCTCACTTTCCCACTTAAACAAACATTAAAGCCATACTATAACCATACTTTCGGTAATTAGCATAATAATGAAGTGCATAATCACTACATTCACTTTTAATCTTTGACAGCCCTGCCAATCACAAAAACAAAATAATTGACAGCCCTGCAGGTCACAAGAACAAAAAATATTGACAGCCCTCAATTGAAGTAAATATCACCATCTTCAACTTCAACTTGATTATTTCTTTGGTTGACTTTCACATTAAAAGCTATTTAACCAAAAGTCTTCATCCAATGGTTCTGATAATGGAGCCTACAAATGGGGTGAAACTACAATTAAGGTTGATCGATATTTAGAATTACATAAACTTGAAAAATGTCAGTGCTACCTAAATATTTGCAGTAATTCAGTCATGCTGGTAGGCATGGCTTGAGATGATTGGGTTAACTGGAAAGGTTCATTAAACTTCCGGTGAGTACCCGGAACACCCATGCTAGTTGAGGAGGTACAAGATTCATATTGCTAAGTTTTCAAAGAATAAGAATAAAATGAAGTTAAAGTACAAAAGTGCACA